>OMKZ01008342.1:1905-29668 GCA_900302535.1 Neoniphon sammara | reverse complement strand
GCTGAGAGTTAGCTTCTGGCTGGTGATAACAGACAGAATCATAATGTCTTTCTTCTCCTGTAAGCCTCAACAGTATGTGATATAACTGGGCTGCTACTAGTTGGCTCAATAAATACAAGCACACACCTCTGCGTAGGGGGAGCAACCTGTTCTCCAGTATGTCCCGGGCATCTGTCCCTTCATCCATCAGGTCCAGCTTAGTGATTACACCGATGGTGCGCTGGCCTGAAGGGGAATTGACAAAAGGAGGAAATTTGATAAGACAAAGCAAGGAAACACACGGAAAGGGCAGGGAAATACAGAAGAAGAAAATGTACATAGAACTGTTTTAACAGTTAACAGATGGATCTTGATTTCAATTAATGGTTTGACTGGTTTCTTCCATTTGGTATGTCCAAACCCCACGCTATATAAAGTTCTATATGAAAACCCTGCTTGCCTGCACCCATTAACATTATCATATTAATATGATTGTGATTCTCTATTAATATCCACACACACAAAAAAATAAATTTTGCTTGCACCCTCCAGGGAGGTCAGAGTGCAGGATCAGAAACAGAACAGCAACCCTGGAGCTGGTAGCGACTCAGTGTGTTACACAAGAACATTTCATCAAGAATTACACATTCCCAGGAGACTGTGCAGATTCACACAATGTCCAAGTCCACACACACACCCACACACACATACAGTGCAGCTTACCCTGTGGGTCGACATCTTTGGCCAGTTTGAGTGCATCAGAATTGGCCAGGTCAGTGTTGGCCGGAGTGACAGCCAAGATCAGGCAGTTGTCCTTACAGATGAACTGCATGATTAAGTCTCGCACCTGGTACTCTATGTCTGCTGGCTGGTCACCCACTGGCACCTTGGTGATGCCTGGCAGGTCCACAAGAGTCAGGTTCAGCACTGCAAACACACACGTGCACACAAAAGAATAAGCGCAAACACACAGATGGAGAGATGTTATGTTTCTGTCAGGGAAGTGGAAAAGGCATCGATGGATGTACCATGATGAACACACACAAACAAGTGTTTTACCATGTGGTGAGTAGATCCGTAGGTTGATGGGCACTGGAGAGATGTCCTTATTAGATCCTGTGAGTCTCTGTGTCTCTTTTTCTATCTCCTGACAAATCTCATCAAAGTCTGTGAACTTCTTCCCCTTACAATGGAGAAACTCACCATATTCTGAAAAGACAGATGATTAAGCCTAAAGAGGAAAAATGATTGGCCAAATAATAATAATTTCATGCTGTGACAGGTAAGGTTTTTGCTCTACCAGCCACTTCAGTAGACAAATAAACACTTTTGGAGTTCTTTTCTATCTCAAAACTCAGTTTCTCTAATAAGACAGTGCAAGTGGCTGATAAACACTGGAATCCATAAGCCTCTGTGTCCAGCAGACAAAACAGTTTGCCCACTTTTGTACAGCATGCAGGGAGTCAGGCCACAAGAGCGTATAACGATATAGCAAGATTCATAAATGTTACTTAATAAAATCACCTTGATTTGTATTTTATCCTTACTTTTAAGTGAGTATCTCTGAAAGCCATATTCATATGCTGCACATGCTTGGCTGATGCATTTGTACTGTACTCAGTGCCTGCAATGGACTGAAATGACCATTAACATTGAGCAATGAATTGTACTGATTACCAACATTGGGTAATTTAATTTCATTAACAGCTTTACAGCATGCTATCATGGACATTATTATTGATATATGCAATTGTTTCTTGACCCCCCACAATGATCCTTTCAATTCTGGTGTATATCTATTCTTCAGTGGCTTTGGTTGTTTCATTTCTCTTTTATGTGTTACATTCTGTTTGCCTCCGTGTTTCTATTTTTTTCATATCTTCTCCCATTTGCTTCCCTCTTGCCTTTTATTTTACTGCCTGTTGTTAAGGGTAAAGTTGTCTGTTGCTTACTATTTTATGTCTGTTATGTCCCTTAATGTTGAATGTCTGTATGTCTGACTTTTTATTTTATCCCCTCCCCTCTACACCTGGAGACTCTTGCTAAGACACCCTTGTAAATAAGCAAAGTAACATTTCATAAAACAAAATGTTCATTCCACCAACTAGCTGCACTACAGCTGAGGCTGGAGGGCCAAACAAAACTAAACAGTGTCTCTTAACATTTCACATTAGTTGACTGCATGCATTCCAGTGCTGACTTTCTCATCTACCATGTCAATGCCATACTGCCATCTGGTGGCAAAATATGCTGCTGAGAGCGGGCTTGGAGAGACAGAGAGTGATACTTGATTGACTCTGTGTGTGTGTGTGTGTGTGTGTGCGCGCGCGTGTGTGTGTCATAGCTACCTGTCCTAGCATTAACAAGCTGGAGGATTAAAGGTCTGCGAGTGACAATTCCTTGACCCCGAGGGAGGAAGTCCCTGTTGGAGGATATGAAGAGACGAAAGACTGAATTTTAGCATGAAACACACACACACACACACACACACACACACACACACACACACTTTCATTGCCATTTCACAAAGAACACTTATCTGATCACATAAGATCACAACAAAGTCAGCCTACTAAGACAGAAACAAAAACAGCCAGGAAAGAGGATTCACATCCATTCAAGAGCTAGAAAAACTTATCCACCCCTTTATCTCTAGTAGGCTAGATTACTACAATGGTCTATTCTCAGGTCTCCCCAAAACAGCTCCAAGACAGTTACAACTGATTGAAAATGCAGCTGCTGCTTTAGCAAAGCCTGAAGGTGAACACATCACACTAATTTGAAGATTCCTACACTGGCTCTGGAGATACTGTTGCTTATGTTTAAATCTCCAAATGCAATAGGACAGAAATACATTTCAGACACATTCTACTGCACAAACCTGCAAGACCACTCAGATCATCTGGGACTAGTTTCCTGACTATTCCTAAAGTTAAAACAAATCATAGTGAAGAAATGTTCAGCTATCATGCTGCGCATAGCTGCAATAAACTCCCATATGATAAGATCTATCTGCAATTTGACTGCTTTTAAAACTCAGCTAATAAAATTTATGTTGCATTTTATTCAATTTTATTTACACCCAATAAATTTTATATATAAATTATCCTTTATTTAAATGGATTTATTTTCTTTTATTAAATTCTATTTATCTTTTATCATGTCTTGTTTTTATGCAAAGCATCTTGTGATACCCCTGGCTATGACAAGTGCTCTATAAATAAATTTGTCTTGCCTTGCCTTACAGACTGCCGCCATTGCATTTTATCAGGCTGAAACGTTAGCTCGACATCCCTCAGTGTTTACAACTTTGCTGCAACTGACTCTTGGAAATTGTCATGTTATCATGTACTGAAATCTTTTACAAGCAGTCAGCTGCACTATTACACATATTTGTTAGCCATATTATCCAAAAGTTCAGAAATATAGTAAGGAAGGACTAAGACATCCTTGCCATATTGTTGACCCTTTCAGGTAGATAAGACTGAAAGCAAACCCAGTACAGAAACAGACTGCACAGGGTGAATAAATAAAGGATTTTCTTTTGGAACACTTATTTTTTCCTGTCAAAATCTGTCTCAAGATCTTTCCTCTGCTGCATCCTGCTCCTGATTAAACAGCTGGCACAGTGACCGGCAGGGTGTCATAACATCCTCACAACTGAGACAAAGAACAAAGGCACGTGGTAAAATATCAATACACACTCAAGCAAGGAAGGCAAGTATTAGCATTTTCTTTGTCCACTTACAGGGAATGCTAAACATTTTGGCCTGGACAGCCTGCTGCTATGGACAACACATAAGTCTCCTGAGGCTGACAGAGCCAGCTCTCTTGTCCAGGGTTAAGGGAAAGCTATGACAATTCAATTAGCCATAAACTAAACTAGTGGCTTTCTCACCAGCATTCCTCTCTGACAGGATGGAAGTACTTGGCCTGCTCATTCATTCAACAGCATTTGGCAACTGCAATCTTGGTGTGTGTCTTACTTGAATATAAAGTTGAACTGGTCATTTATATATTGAGAGGGGTTCATTACTATTTAAAAGTCTGTTAAAAGAACTTTGTATAATTTAGAATACTGCGAAGTTGAGATTTAGTGCATACTGTGAAGTTGAGATTTATTTTCTTCCATCCTTAAAAATATGCATTTTCTATGGGCATTTTTCCCCCTGAAAACAGCAATATGGTCAATACTGTTTACAGTAGCATAGTCTCAAAGCTATAATCAGCTCAGTTCTCGCTGACTGTATTACCTACAGGTTCATTTAAACAGTGTCTATATTTCCCATCAAGGTCCTTGTCAATCTCCAGTCCTTCATAACACCTAGAGACCCTGTCTGTGAGATAAGCTGCTGTGCTGGCCACTGTCATGCTGACACTGCTATCCCAGGCATCCACCACCTCAGTCTTACAAAGTTGGCCAAGAACAGCAGATTGGAAAGCGTGGAGACCATGATGTAGAATGAACACAGTGGTTTGACTTCAGCATATACAGTACTTTAGCTGTTCGAAGTATCTCCATCTACACCTTGTATATCCTGTTAGTTGGCTCGAGTTGTGTTTCCGATGCAGTGGAGCACAGGTCTCTGCTTTTGTACACCTGACCTGATCATCGCACAACTCCTGTGTCCCCTGTGATGCATGGTTTCAGTTTAACAATAGGGATTGTCTAAAATATGCTTTTTAAAGAATGTTAATTATTGTTCAAATCGATAATCACAGTTTTTGGCAAGTAACAATTCCACTATAAACAATTTATAGTTTAATCTATTTTATTATAATTACAATATCTATGTCTGTAATTTCAACTGGGGTGCCTCGTGTTAAAATGGCTTGCTACATCGTCTGCTCTTGTTCGGGGATTTTGTCCCCTATAGCACAGATTCAGATACCTCTTACGTGAGCTTACCTGCCCACGAAGTTTTCCAGGACGGAGGACTTTCCTGCGCTCTGGCCGCCTACGACTGCGATCTGCGGCAGGTGGAGGCTGCAGCTCTGGCCGACGATGCTGAGCGCATCCTGAAGACGGTTGACCAGCGGGATCAGCTCTTCCATCCCGCGGTTGCCCATCGCAACGGAGCTGCCCTGAGGCAGTCTGGCGACCAGTACAACCGTCAGAGACTGTTTTATATAAGGTCTAACGGTATAGTCAAAAGGCCATAGTTTAAAAGGTGAACTTAGAGTAATACACTCATTTACTTACGTTTTCTAAATTTAAAAATACGTCTCCTAACAAATGTCAGTCCCACAACTTCAGCAAGCGTGTGTAACGTCAACGTCGGTGCGTCTGGTCGTGTCCGAACTAGCAGTCACAGACCCGTAGTCCTCGATAAATACTCATTTTCCTTGGGTGACATTTCTTGCTTCTTGTTTTAGTCATTTAAACTTTGGTATGTTGTTATTTCTCGCTGAACTCAGCTAGTTGGTAGGTGTAGGTCCGCCCCGCTGACGCCAGTTTAGAGAAACTCTCGACTTTCTATTTTGACAGCTAACGGAATCAAGTTTTTGGCGCATGCGCAATAATCAGCTGTCAAGTTTAACTCCGGTTCATTTCAGTACTCCGCTATGCATAAGATAGGCGAACTTCATAACCAGCTATGACAGCGCTTGTCAGACACCAGCCAAGTATTCCCTCGTCTGTAGTTGCAGCCGACAGCTATTTTAAATCCCACATATCTAGTGCGGGTAGGGCAACGTAGCAGCCCCACAAGCCTGCAACTGGAACAAGGGCGCACGATTCATATACTGTAAATAACACTGCTGCATTCTTTGGCAGTGAGGGAGTGAGCACTGAGTAGTACACTGGAAACACAGACGAGCAACATGGATTCCAAGCAAGTGAAAGGACAGCTGAGTTTTTAATGTGTAAAGATAGCAAAAATTTCATGTAACTGAGGTGAGACCTATGGGTGAGACAGAGCAAATTTGCAATAAATTTACAAATGTATAATTTTTTACATTAGAATTCAGGTTACACCCATAATACTTAAAATATTTATAGTAGTACTAGTACTACTATAGTACTGATGATATAGTACTGATGATAAATACCACACCATTAAAGATAAAATGCTCTTATGATTGCATAACAATATTTTTTTGTAGATGTCAGCACTGAAAGAGACCATTAGCACTGCAGGCTCCTATCAATTATCTGTCTTTACATGATAATTGTGGAAGGTACTTTGTCAACTCTTCTTCCTAGAAAATACCATAGTTAGACCTCATTCTCCTTGGTCACATACGACTTCATGCTACTTTCAGGTCTTTTAACAACTTGGCAATGTCTATATTTGGACTGGAGGTTGTTCCAGTCCTGTTGGAGCACAGTGCGCTCTGCAGATAGTTGGTTGCCTGGGTTAGAGACAGAGGGACAGTCGGGGCAGTGTCCACTGTCTTCTTTTCTGCACAAGAACACAGAAGCACTTCGTTGACTTCCCCCTCAATCCCCCGAGAGAACATGCAAGGAAACACACCACGCACTCGCTCCAGCACAGTCTTCTTCAGGGCCGAGTCGCGACACACAAGGTTCAGCATGAACACGCCTGGTTGAGAGAGGGAGGGAGGAGGAATAGAGAAAGGTGGTGGGTGAGTTGTAGAAAAGGACAAGGCTATCAGTGAAACAAGAATCATGGTAACAAACAACTGTGGAACAAAAAGGAGTATAAAGAGGTGGATTAAATGTGAATAAAACAGTACTATAATAGTACATTCAAGCAAAAAGAAGACATTTTGTTCTAAACATATCTGGTTTGTGTTGTAAATGTGAAATGACACAGAACTCAAGTGTCAGAACTCAAAGTGTTACACAAGTGAAATGGTTTAAACTCAGCATCTATGATTTACAGTTTTACGTTTTCTTGAGCTCTTTGAAAAAGGCTATAGAAATACGTTTATTATCATCATCATCATCATCATCATCATCATCATCATATTAAAAACATGATGGATTCAATGAGATGAAGAAACATGAATCAATTATGATACTGTACCTCTGGGAGTTAGCAGTTTACAGACTTTGTGCAAGATGGAGGTTTCTACAAAGGCAGAGGGAGGACAGCTCATACCCACAGTGGTGTCCTTACTGTCAACATCAAAAATGATGACATCAAACAATTTACCACCTGGTAGAGGAAAAAAAATAACCAGTTAGTCTTTGGTACAACTTCCCTACATTTTACGCCCCCCTCTCTTGCTTTCACTCCATCCACTGACCTTCCTTCTCCAGGGTAGAGATGCGTTCAAGGCCATCCCCGAGAGTGACAGTCAAATGGTCATCAGGTCGGAACCCAAACCACTCCTTTGCCACTTTCAGCACAGTGGGGTCCAGCTCCACAACCTCAACTGAGACACAAGGAACAAAGTCCCTCAGGAACTGAGGCAGGCCTCCTCCACCGAGCCCCACCAGGAGCACCGATAAGGGGTCATCTGAGAATAGAGACCAGGGTGTGAAAAATCGAGATGAAGTTCAATCAAAACAGACCAAGAGGATGTGATATTTTATGTAGTATATCATTTGTAAACATTATGTAATATGTGCATTTTGTCATTTAGCCCTTCCATCTCCACCTCACAAAAATTAGTGTACAATAGAATAGGTGGGGTGAAAGCTTGAGGCCAAAATCTGAAAACATTAAATGCTGTACACAGACACACAAACCTTTATTCTGCGGTGAGCCCACCCCAAGCATAGCAAGGCCAGCCACCATGACTTCATGGTGAGTGCAGCAGAGGAAGCCACTGTCCACTGACAGAGAGGCAGAGGATGTTTTTGTAGGAGCAGCCGACTTGACCTTCTTTTTGCCTTTCTTCTTATGACTTGATGCTGCAGGGAGGTAAATATTCTTTTCTTCACTTATGATCACCTCTACATTATTGCAAAACAGAGGGAAAGAAGAAGAAAGCCACATGGTACAGTGAGCGATGAAAAAGGACTAACCAGTGTTTGAGGAGGCAAGCCGGCTCTCTGACTGGACCAGGCCAGTATTGGACAGGAACACCAGTCTGCGATACAGCTCTCCATCCTCTAGTCTCACATCCTCCACAGAGTACTCTCCAGTCAGCTCACTCACACCCCTGCTGACCACCTCCCTCCAGCCCAGCTCACCACCATCTGACAGAAAAGGCACCTGCATGGCAACATGGGGCAATGTCCCGCTCAAATTAACACACCCGTCTACTTAGTTTGGTTGCTGTGACGTGATGCAAATGCAAAATATTTTTCATTTAAATAGTTAAAACTCCTGATTCCAAAAAGGTTTGTTCACAAAATGCATTATTAATGTATAAATAATTGTACATTTTCTACCTGTTGGTTGGCTGGCACACCCGGGGGAGCCAGGTCCATCACCATTGGTGAGAGTTCTGATTGGACAGCCTGCATGTCCGTGTACTCCTGATCTCTGTGCATTGCCACAATAACTAGACGCCGAAAGTTAGCGCTGGCTGCCAGCTGCTTCTGCCCCTCACTGGAGCCATAGAGCCAATCTGTCTCTCTGCCTTGAGGCACTGACAGGACAAGAAGACATAGACAGACATCAGATGATAAAAATTACCAGATGAGATGGAAATGCAATCAGTTTGAGAACAGAAATGCAAAAGAAGAAAAGTGCTCACCAATAAAGATGGCAAAGTGGTTTGCTTTGGGCACCTTGGCACCAGGGGGGCAGTCTTGCACCGTGAGAGTATATCTGGGGAGGCCGGTCTTGGTGTGGCACAGGGTGAGCGAGGGGTTTGAGGTAGCATCTGTACCCGTGCGGAGCCTCTTTCTCAGTACAGAGTACGCCTGATGCTCCTTCACTGCCGACAGCAGTTCTGAAACCTGTGTGAGACGGGTCAGGGCTCCGTCCTCCCCAAGGCACATCTCCAGTATAGGCATGGGCATAGGCTGGCGAAACTTGGTGCAAATCAAAACAAAGACAGGCAGAGCAAAGGAGTCCTCTGCAGTTTCGGTTTCCTGCAGGCAGTGGAGCCTCACCGCCCAGCCCATCTGAACAAAGTGCTCCACAGCGAGCCTGACCACACTCTCCTGGGCCAGAGTCACACAGACATACCTGCCCCCCACACTGAGCACACGGCCCACCTGCACATAAAAGAAAAAACTGTTGTGAGGAGACTGCAAAGCTGTATCTAGGTCATAGTTTGCTGGTGAGCACAGTTCAAAGTGATAACATATTGTACACACATTCTGATCCTTGGGTCTCTGACCTCAGTGAGCATCCTCTTAGCCAGTGCTCCTTCCTCCTCTGATGCCATGGCATCCAGGGTGCCCTTGTCTAAAGCAGCCTGGTAGCTGCCATCCTCATAAGGTGTCTGGGTAGCATCTACTTGCTGGAAGGTCAGGCCTGGGCGCCGCTCAGCATTTCGCTGGTTCATATGGGTCACCACTGTCTCACTGATGTCAATATTGGTCAGATGTTTGTAGCCAACATCATACATTTGTTCACTCAGCTCAGAGTTACCACAACCTACCACCAGCACCTGAATGACAGAATCACAGCACACTAATCAACCATTCTCAGTGCAATACATCATACAAGAGTGTTGCTGAATTAATCTGATGTGTGGAAGAGCTCCAAATGCTCTCTATCAATATACATAAAGCATGCTAAACTTGTCAAAGAGATTGTTTGTTGTTTACCTTATCTTGGGTTTTGATGTATTTGTGCAGCACGCCACACAACTTGTTGTAGTCTCCATACCATTCAAAAGCCTTTTCTCCGCGCTTCTTGAAAAACCGCTCCCAGTACTCAGCAGAGCTGAATTCCTCGGCAGTGCGAGGCAAAAGACTCATCGTCAGCGGCGGATGTACAACAGCTCACTTTGAACAGTCTCACTTTCCCATGAAAGGTTTTACATTTGTTTGCACCTCGTTCTCCACATGGCACTTGGTGGAGATTAATCAACCCGGAAAAATAGATGGCAGTACTGCTCCCTGATTGGAGGGTTTTCCATGGGCGGAGTTCGGGGCTGCGTGGCGATTTGCTGAGGCTTTTGGTGCTGCGACATCGCCGTTGTTATTGGCTGCCGCGAAACCGGAAGTCTTTAAGTCCCGGCAAAATTTGGTCCGCCGCTGATAATCTTCCGGGCAAACACCATAGGATTCATCATGGCCGTACCTGCTGGAAGGTCTGTAGTTTTCGTTACTGGAAACGCAAAGAAACTGGAAGAGGTAAGGGCTGAATGTTTCGTGCTAAAAATAGGTATTGGTCATAAATGTGATCTTTTACGCAAGTGTTTTCGGGGTCTATTTACGCCAGTTACTGCCGTTTTGCAGATGTCTCTCTGGACTAGCCCGCTTCTGTGCTTACTAAATATAGACAGTGGCCATGACTTGTAAACTAATCCACAGCCAGTCTTGATTCCTTTTACACAGTGGGGTCGTGTCTTCTGCAGAATAACTACAGAATTTATTCATTGTTTTTGATTCATATCCATCAGGTCGTTCAGATCCTGGGAGACAAGTTTCCCTACAAACTAGTTTCCAAGAAGATTGACTGTAAGTAAGAAACTGAAACCAGTAATAATTAAAAAATAAGTTTCATGTCATCATTGCTTACTTAATTAATATTTTATGCAGTACCTGAATACCAAGGGGAGCCAGATGAGATTTCTATACAAAAGTGTAAGGAGGCAGCACGGCAGGTACAGTAACTATTTTCACTACTTTAAATTTACATATGCATAGAGATCTATTGAATGGTCAAAACTGATTCTGTTTGTATTGTCTGTTTGTGTCTTTCAGATTGATGGCCCGGTAATAGTGGAGGACACCTGTCTGTGTTTCAAGGCCCTGGGAGGGCTGCCTGGTCCTTACATGTTAGTATAGTATACTAGTCTGTCCAGTCCATTCAGTTATACACTATTGCATACTAATGGGACTCAAATATGATTTCTCACTTTTGTAGAAAATGGTTCCTGGACAAACTAGGGCCAGAAGGTAAGCAGTGGATTAAATATCCCTTCTGGTGTAAAATATTTACAACTGTATGCCAAAATTTCCAGTTGAGCTGCCCCACATGTCTAATCTTGGTGGTGTGTGTTGTCGCAGGCTTGTGTAAGATGCTGGCTGGATTTGAAGACAAATCAGCCTGGGCTCTCTGCACTTTTGCTTTCTCTGCTGGAAAAGAACAACCAGTACAGCTCTTCAGAGGGAGAACTGAGGTCAGAATTCCTCCTCCTTGCTCTCTTCTCCGTCTCTTTTCCTGTCTCAGTCTTTGCATGTATGGTTTTATCTTATATTAACAAATTTTTTTGTATTCTTAGGGGCATATTGTTGAACCTAGAGGTCCTCGAGACTTTGGATGGGACCCCTGTTTCCAACCAAATGGATATGACAAAACGTAAGCAGGGATGCTGCAGCAGCTTGCTTTAGATTTGTAATACCACAAGGGGGAGCCAGAGGTTAAGACTGTCAATGATAAAATAAGTCATGTCGCAGTTCAAATCATTCAGCAGACTGGATAGTCAGTGGAAAAGGGATCATTGTGCTGACCCATTTTCCGTTTCTGGTTTTTACCCTAAAGTCTGTGAACTGTTTGAAATACAGTTTAGTATTAACCCTGCACTGTGCATTAAAGATTAATTCATGACTGTAATTCTCAGTTGTGCAGAGGAAAAAACATCTACATTAACTAATAATTCACTCCTTTTCCTCTCTTCAGCTATGCTGAGCTGCCTAAAGAAGTGAAGAACTCAATCTCTCACCGTTACCGAGCTCTTGCTGCCATGTCTGAACACTTCTGTCAGTCCAACGGTGATGCACCACAGAGCAAAAAGCCAAAGCAGGAGAATTAACCAGTTACTCTCAGCCAACCTGACAGGTTATGGAGCAAAGCCTTCAAACATCAGAGTGGGGAATGCTGAAGATACCTCTCATTGTTCACACTTTTTCAGTCTAGGATTGGGTGGAGTGTGACTTTTATAAACTCAGACCGATCTCAGATTTGTGGTCATAACTCGTATTTGGAGAGTCTGTTCTGCAAAAGGTGCTGTATAGTATCTGTTTTCCATCCTGTGTTTTTAATAAATGTTTTCATTGTAACTGAACTGCTCTTTTTCTGTTATACTGAGGAAAGGTTTTCCTATTTTTGGGTTGAATTGTCAGGATATGGGAAAGGATGTTAAAAATATCCTGCAGATAATGTGAAAGAAAAGCAGAAATTGTTTTAGGCTTGATTCATTGTTCCACAGTGGATACTAAAATGGAAGGGTTTTGAGGTTTGCTTCCAAAGATTGACTTGGAGAAGAACATAAATAAAGGAAGAGGAGCTGCAGAGTCCTGATGAGAGCAGCAGACAGCTCTGTGGTTCCTGACAGTGGTGAGAGGAGGATGAAAGTGTCCAGGATGGGGGTCCAGAGAGACAAAGATGTGGAAGGAGAGGATCCCAGTAGGACGGGGGGTTCAGTACAAACACAGTGGTGATAGCATGGGAGTCTGGGTAACAAATGACCTCGGAGCTGGGTGTCTGTGGGCACGCACCTGTGACTAATGGCTCCCAGATGTACTGAAAGACACAGACTTCTTGCACAAACACATACACGCAGTCTGCTGAGGGAGGCCAAACATGATAGATCATTAATCACACACAGGGATGTGCAAACTTTTAAGATATTCACCATGCTGATTATACACCTATAGGTTGGCAAAATATGAATTTTCTTAACCATCTAATCACAAATAATTTTGACTGATCAACAATATTTTATGAAGAATTCCTTTTCTATTAAATATATGCAATACAAATGTACCAAGTTTCCCTCAATTTCATTCTGAAGGTTAAACCATTGAATTTATTCATAAGAAACTATTGTCCTTAGTTAATGACAGTAGTACTCAGCCTGACAAAGTAACATTTGTTTAGGAAAAACTGATGGATCATGAAATGGTTGGACTGCTCTTTAGTGCAAAGCTGCATGTATGACTGTGGTGCAGTGAGAAGTTTGTTTAGATGTGGGGTTTGTTTGAGGACCTGTCAGACTGAGTGAGGTTCTGGGGAGGAACAGGAAAGACAAGATTTGTCTTCATCAGTGAGGCTCCACTCAATTGTCAGCCATATTCTTTACCAGAATATGGAATATGTGTACCAGACCTCAGGTCACCAGAGGTCAAAACCATCCCTGTGAAGACGCCCGCCTTTCTCTTGTGTCCTAATGTGACCCAGTGTCAACATGGTCACTGCTAAGGCTGTAGCTTTCAACAGGGCCCTGTTAGCTATATGGATTTGTGTTTTGATTGGTCAAAGTCCTGTTTTGACACTAGTTGAACCATAATTTTTCCAGGGGCATTCTTTCCTCTTAACAACATTGGGATAAACATTAGCTCTCCTCATGGGATGGGTAGATCTCCAGTACCACATGTCCCAGTTTACTGAAGGAACTTCCAAAACCCCTTTTTAAGAAACACAGAATGTCTGGTTTTTAATGTGGTGCCAGCTTAGAACAGATAAAATAGCAGATTTCTGTTGTCTTGCAGATAGCAAATATCGAGGTGTTTTACAACATTTTGTTTCATCTTTTAATTTTATTTCATAGTTGCAGTAAAGACAGGAAAGATTGGGAGAGTAGGATTGACAAGTGACCAAGGTCCCAAGGATTCAAAACCAGAATGTTGTGGATACATGGCACCAACTGACATACCAGAATGCCTCATTTTTAGTTTTCAAGCACACAGATTTTTCTGCTTTGCCAATTTTTCTATGCAATTAAGCATTTAATGTCTAGAGCCCAGATATCTATTTTTATCATACTTTTTGTCTTTCAGACTCTGAACCACTGCAAACAAAATCACACCTTCCCGCACTAAACAGCCCACAGGACTCTCAACATGTGATGGCCTGGAAAAAGTCCCAAACCCTGAGTTTGACAATCGCAAAGCTTCAGAAATGCTCTGCTGATGTTACTTTGCAAGTGAAATCCCTGTTTCCAAGCACTGTCAGGAATGACCAACAAGATGTTTTTACTCTTTAGCCCTGAGACAATAAACAAGAGCAGTAACAGCATGCGTATCCAAGGTAGTTGAGTTGGGAAGAAGCTGAAGTCTTTCTGTTGTTATGGTGGGAATGTTGTCTTTAATGAAGGGATGTGGCTACACTGGGATCACTCTTTATGAGATCTTAATCCATCATGACTGTGCCAAAGGATGGAGAGGGTTTGATGTGGCTTTGAGGAGGCAGTCTGTACTTCCTCCTGTTATGTAAGACTTACCTGAGTTTGCCTGCTGCAACAAGTCTTGATTAACATTAGCCTCGAGTTAAAAACTTTTTTCCCAAATAACAGCACAAGTAACCAGAGGGACAACTATTATATATGACCGAAAATTTCCAAATCTAAGAGGGTTTGTTTAAACTTCAATGGGGCTACGAATGAAGGTCAATTTCCTAAATTTACCATTCCATAAATTCTGTGTTTCAGCAAAGCTCGCTCTCGAATGATGTCTCTCCAAGTGTCGTACTAATGAATCATTCCTCCATGAGGCCACTGGAGTGAATGATGGAACCAGCTGACCTAATCCATATTCCTGCTGAGACCCGGCCTCTCAATTTCCACTTTTTATGACGAGACCCAAGTCCCTTTGGAGACATTGGGGCTCCATGTCCAATACCTTTAAAACTACTTGAGAGGGATGATATATATATGTGTGTATATATATATATATAGGATAATGTGATTTCACTATTTAGGTCTGGTTCTTACTCTGTAGCGTGACCTTTGCCACCACTTCCTTGTTTTCTTCACTGTCATCTTTCAAAAAGATTAGAGTCATGTAGCAAGAGTTGAGTGTTGACTGAGTGAATATTTACTGCTCTGTCTTGGGCAGGTTTGTGTACTGCAAACTTGCTGTTTGCATCCATGTGTGTAACCATAGTAAAGTATATTCCATTGGTTCTAATGCTGAGTCTGACAGTAGAGTTTGGGGTAAAATGAGGAGAGTGCAGAGGAAGACACATACATGTGAGGAAAGTGAAAAGTGGTGGTAAATGGAATGGTGCAGGAAGGAAAGATTAATTATACAGTAATTAAAATTAGCATGCTACAAGGCATTCTAATGTCTCAGCAGGTTAAAGCACATCCTCTGTTCTCATGACTTTTGTTACATGTCACTCCCTTTCTCTCACAAATCTTCTCTCTGTCCCAAGAGTCTTCTGCCTAATGAAATAAAAAGCCTTACATTTTTTTTAAAAAATTAATTCAAAAAACAAAATCATAATGTGATATGAATATGTTCTCAGCAGTACAGGCAATGGTCGAACAGCTTTTGCTTACAACGAATCTTGCGCAGATGATCAAAAAACAAAGAAATAAATCTCACAAATCAGCCTGGACTTTCTCTTCCAAAATATTTATTTTGGTGAAGGCCACATTCACACTCTGAGATGTACATTTGGATATCAGTTCATTTTAGTTGCAAAAATACAACATCAAAGGGAAAACAAATAATGTATTTCTGTATGTCAGGGGATGAGAAGGATCCGTTGTCCAAGTCATTCTTTCTAAAATGTTTGGGTTGTGGGGCCAAAAACATGTTTCCGGCCTAAATCCAGTGGGGCTCCAACACCACAAGAGTCCTATTAAATTTGGGTCAACGAGTGGAATTTACATTTGTTCATTTTAGGTACTATACTGAAAAAGCTGAAGACCATCTGTGCTACCCAAACAAGTCTGGGTTGTGCAGAGTGAGAGACTGCAGCAAGCGGTGGAAGTCCTGCACCGTCCATGGCTCTGTGGACTGTGGTGCCATCGCAGCGGCACTGCTGCTGTCAGGGCTGATACTCTGTGGGTCATTGAAAGTTATCACGACATCTGTGGAGTACTGTGGGAGACGGAACAGGCCAAGGTGAAGGGTTACTTTGTTCCTTGCTTCTTCGTTGAATTTTGACACACACTGCGTCCCTGTCAGTATCCACGCGGTGCGGCACTGTGACAGGGACAGCTCAGGTAGTGGCAGGGGCACGACACCGGTCACTTCGAAAGCACCGGGCTCCAGTGCTTTGTTGCTCCCCGCGATGTCCTCAAAGTGGTACCTGGCAGCATCCTGGTCCTCCACCTGGCTCTGGAACTCCAGCAGCTCCACGATGAGGCTCTGGTCGGTGTGGGAATGAGCAAACACCTCCTGGTTGTCTGGGATCTCCCTCAGCTCACTGATGTCCTTTGCACTGTGAGGAATGATAGCTGACAGGGCTCCTCCAAACAGAGGGTGTCTGTCCCCAGCGTTATCTGCGCTGCTGCTGTTGACACTCTGCATCCTGCAAAAAAAGCCTCGGTCGTGTTTTCGCGGGATAGCCGCTATCTGCACTTGCAGAAATACGCACACGTTACCAAAATGAAAGCTCCTAAACCACAGAAAAGTAACGTTTTCTTGGCCTTAGAGTCATAGATATATTATTGTTTAGAAGCATGGAAATATCGGGCTTAGAAGCGTGACATAACACACTTCCGGTAAAAGTTTATCTTCTTCTTCTGTAATCTTAGCTACGCTGGACGAGTGTCAGGCGTGTTGCTACCCCCTACAGGCAATACACTATAGTACACATTATTACATTCTTCAAAGAACTTGGACGTCCGTATTAATTCTCCTATCTCTAATATGTCTCGCTTAAATTGTAATCCTTTGTTTCCTCTTTGATCTACAGGAAAAGCAGTCGCTTCAACTTAATGCACCCCTGCATTAACTTCCGGCCTCTGAGCCTGTGAAGTCACTATTAACAACACTGTAACATGTATTAAATATTTACCTGATTGTAATCTCTAAAAACGTGTTAAGCCAAACCTTAAAAAACAAACAAACAAACAAACAAAAAATTACTTAATGTAGCAAAATTGATTGGATACAGGATAAATGGTTCCCGTTAAATGGAGGTGTCAGTAAGTAGGAGAGAAGAACTCGTGATCATCAGTATTTTTATAATAATTTTATTTAATTAATTTTATATTAATAAATTAACTGCAGAAGTCACACGTCCCTTAAACACCGCGTTATTTGCTACTCTTCAAAACTTGCCCCACAGAAGAACTGTAGCTTAACGTTTCAAATAAGCATAAAAGTTTTGTTCATCGTTTGCCACTTATACAGTGACTTGTTGCCGCCGTTTTACAAAAGTGCCCCTTAGTTGTTTTTAAATCGGTGTAAAACAGATCAGAACAACAAGGTCCTCTGGTTCATTGTGCCACATCTGGCCGGGCAGCAGTATCTCCTCCTCCAGTTGTTTGTGTTCATTTCCTGGTCAGCTGATCAGAGAGGAGACACTGGCGTCCCGGGTAGCCGTAACATCTTCAATATTAATACTGTCTCATCGTCCAGACAGCATCTGAAATGCACTGATCACACACTGTAATCTCTTAACCACCCAGAAAACCTGGATTTATAACCGAGATTCTACAAGAAACGTTTATTTGTTTTCGCCAGCATCGAGGAGTGATTCTTGTGGCGACAGCAGGTAGCTAAGCTAGCCATGTTAGCATTGTCGAGCTTAAGCTAACGTTACCGTTAGCTTAACTCCATTTGTGCGGCCCGTCTAGTTAGCTGTTGAACTAGCTAGTAGCTACTATTGACGTTACTGTGGTCGTGTTTTTAATTTAGGCACTGTGGTGTTAGTGGTGTTGTATTCAGTAAAACACGGTTAATGCGCGACGGCGAAGACGGTATTCTGAAATTTCTGTTTATTAAAACTTAAAATGAAACAGCTCAGCAAGTATATATTTGGTTTTGGATGCCTGGGAGATGAACCGTTACCAGCTGTGTGTCCTCGTCTGTGGGGGCTCATTTTATGTTGAGCGCTAGCTACGTCCTGTAGCTGTAAAGCCATCCTCAGTCACATTACCGAAGTGACATTACTTCACTTAAATACAGTTTTACTTTGTTCCCTAAATGAATCATCATCATTAGTAAAGTTTTTCCTCTTTGAAGTTGAATTCCTTCTGTGCGTCCTTTACTTGCTTCAAGTTGCAATCTATGCACTTGCTGTAATCATCAGTTATCCAAATTCTCTCACTGCAGTGGTCAGGGTTCACTTGTATGGGCCCCTTTCCTCTGTACATCAGAATTGACATTACAGTGTGTGTAATGTCTGTGTTGTCAGCCCCAGCCTAGATATTTGGATTGCTTTTGTGTGGATTGCACCTTTAAAGCACCTCTCTTTAAATAGGCTAGCTAATTAAAGACAACTTTCTGCAACCCTAATATGCTAGACTTGGCTTCTCCTCTCGCCCTGTTTCTTTCTTCCTCTCTTTTCACTCTGTTGTTGCTTCAGATAGAGCCCTGTCCCCTGCCTCTCTTCTCCTCTGTTTACTGGAAAGTTCCTCTGCACTCCTGGCCACTGAAAGGCCATTTTCCGACTGCAGTGCCAGCAAAGGACGCTGAGAAAGCCACAGTTTCAGACTGAACTGGATTCAATGGTATTAAGTTGTATTGCTGGAATGGGAGAGGTGGTGCGTGTGTGAGTGAGGCTGTTGTGTTTTGTTTGACATTTAAAACTGTCCTCCAGAGACTACAGAGCCAGAGGCTTGCGGACCTCATTTTTTTCAGTAAGCATCACATGGAGGCTGCTTTGAGACACTGTGTTTTGATTTGCTGTTTGTAACACCAAGGTCTCAAACGCAGACTAGAGATAGTAGAGTTTTTGGCCCAAAGGCACACAGAGCCACAATAATATTTTCTTACCTGACTAGTAAAACTGCCTATTTAGATTTAAGGTAGCTGATTATTTCTTGTTTGTTCTCTGCTTATGAGGCATACTGTTTAAAATACCCAGTATTCCCAGAAGTATGACACAGCCTAAAAGCCAGACTGTTGAACAGGAAACGATGTGGCTCCTCATTTTTATTGATCATAAACAGCCTAATACAATCTGATGAGTGAGTGAATTACGTTGACGTGTAAGGATTTAGATGAAATGCAATTTTTGCTTGTATACCTTTTGTATTGTAGCCTGTTTCCAGGTAGGCCCTGGTTGTTGTTATTCCTAGTATAAATGACTCACATCTACATCAGAGGACTTACTCATTCAGCACGCTGCTTGGTGTTAACACTTCCTCAACAACCGAACCACTGTGACTTGGTGCAGGTGTGCTGAGGTCTGTGTGTGTGTGTTGATGCGCTCCCCCACAAAACCACCAAGCCTAAATGATGTTCCTTTCCTTTTGTCCTACAGAGGGAGCCAGAGCGGGAGGAGCAGCCTGAGGACAACATGCCCCCCAAGTTTAAAAGACACCTCAATGATGACGAGGTCACAGGATCCATTCGTAGTGAGAGGGTGAGACATGGGCAGAGGGAATGGTGGTGCTGGGAGGGTTTTAGGGCCAACACCCATGGCTGTTTCTGAAAGCAGGGGATGAAGTGGACAGTAGATGAGACAGAAATATGTCAAATAGGGTAGGATTGCCAAATAGTGGGTCTCATTTCCACGATGATAACAGAATATCAGCAAGGATGGAACAATATGTTGTTTTTTTTGTTGTTGTTTTTTTGTGAGAATGATACCTATAATTGTTTTGTAAATAAGAGACCATGTTAGTTTTGTTCTGTTGTTAATTTGACATTTGTATCAGTGAAACACTCCAAGAACAAAAGGTCACAAAAATGCCAAATGTGACAATCAGCTAAATATTGACAGTAAAAATACTTTTCGGACAGATATGGATGTGCTTTTTAAAGCTGATATCGGCTGATACTGACAGTCTGCCGATATATCGGTCCATCTCTAAATATTGGCAATATTAAAATGTTTCATTTTATTTAGAAAATGTCTGCTGTAGTTAGAAGAGGGGAGATGCTGATATAACGAGGAAATTATGCAGTAAAATATTTTGTTTGGGAACTCATCAAATCTGTAATTGTGGAAAATGATTGATGGAAAAATAAAGGAGAGGGTAGAGGGGGGTGGACTTTTGACAGGAGCAGAGGATTAGAGGAGGAACAGGAGGGTAAAGTGAAGAAACATTTGGCCACAGGACCCTGTGGCCAAATGTCTGGTCTCCATCAACACAATCTTTCACCCCCATCTTCCCCATCCTCCCTTTCTTTCCACTTTCTTCGTTCCTCTGTCTCACAGCGTATTCCTGTTTGCTGTTATGTTGAGCTGGGATCAAAGCTGAGCACACAGGGACTCTTGCATAACAAACACTCATTCCACCTCATTTCACCCTCTGCCCCTCAGCTGCTATAATAGCAAACAGTCCTGCTCGTCTCTCTTGTCCTGGACAGTGCAGAGGGAGAGTGTTAGCACCTCAACCCATCAACTTCTTTATGATCACATGGTTACACTGTTCCTTAAGTTTTTTAGAGCGACAGTGTATTTATAATATATGCATGTATATCGGTAAAAACATCTGTCTTGGCATAGCTGGTTTCTTTCCTCCTTAATAGGACAGCCTCAGGGTGTTTGCAGGTCCTTAAAAGTCATTAAATTGTCATTAAGTCTTATGTTTGAATTTATGAGGTCTCAAATTTGATGTTTCTGATGTTATAAAACTTTAAGCCTACCACTGAACCTAATACTGCCTTTATATTTACCTGCTACACTTACCTCTTGGGAAAACAGATTAACCAAACTCACTTTATAGTTACTGTTTAGAGAAATCCAAGACAATCTGTGTACGTACCTGTGGGGGAAAAAAGTTCTGTGGGGAAAAAAAGTAATGGTTAGATTTTAATTGCTAGAATCATCCAGTACATAACCTATCATATTTCTACCTAAAATATATATAGCTTACCAAATATATAATACCTTTACATTGTATTGTTACCACTCTGGTCACACTTCAGTGTCCATCCTGCTTCTCACTGTAATTTTTTTCAAACTTCATGGATACTACAGCTGAATATATAAGGTACCCTACATGCTACAGGTACAGGATTTTTTTTGGGTGCACTCTGTAGATAATCTGTAGGCAAAATAAAGACCCTTTCTCTCTCAGTTACATCCAACATTGTCCTCATGACTGCCAACCAATGAGAAACAGACTCTGTCTCTTCTTGGTCCAGCTCTTCTCCTGAGAATTTAATGCAGCTGTCCTATCTAATTCTCTATGAATGGCATTTTACACAGGGCATTTTCTGCCCTTATTAAACTCATCAATGGTTCAGACCTTGTGATTACAAGAGGATTTTTGTAAGATTGTCTCACTAAAGAAACCTCATGTCCCCTCTATTGTTTCTCTGACCCTCTTCAGTAAGGAGGCCACCGAGAAAACTGCTTGTTGTTGTCAGAGTGAGATCTTTTAAAGTCTAACAAAGCAGAACAGGAGATTTTGATGATTCTTTTGTAAGCAGAGCAGTGGAGACAGCAGGGCTTTGTTGTTGAGGCTTTATCATCCTATCATAAGTGCACTACAACAGTTTATCTGGCTATATCTGCCTTCTGAAGGCAATCCGAAACTTAAAAGCATCTATTGATCAGTCCAGCAGCTATCTGTTGTCTGGAGGAGTCAGTGCAGTCAGTCTCAGATCTCTGTATTGGCAGCACCAGTCATCAATGCCAGGAATGTACTTCGTCTGCCGTGAACGATCTGCCCCATTTTTCACCAGCCAACTGGTGCTGCCGTCCCTTGTGGGACATTCCACTGATGAGGAGCCAGGAGGCAGGGAAGATTCAGAGGTTATCATTGTCTGACCTCTGAACTTTTTGGCTTTTACAGAGGAACCTACTGGAAGAGGACTCTGATGAAGAAGAAGACTTCTTTCTGTGAGTTCTGTTCAACAACTGTGCCATATTATCAGAATAACAGTTAATCAAATCACATGTACGCAGAAGAGAAACAATTTACACAGACCATGAGAAAAACATCAAGAAAAATTGTAAATAATGAAAATAATAGAAGATCAGATTGCATATAATGAAATTAATACATACAGAAGTTTTGAAAATTCATACCATTTAATTAGTCTTGATAAATATTTGTCTTCCAGGAGAGGGCCCACTGGTCCCAGATTTGGACCTCAGAATGACAAAATCAAGCAGTAAGTACAAACACATCCCTCACTGCTCCTGAATGCCAGAGTATAGTGTTGCCAGCACACTAAGTTTTGGTGTTGGTATTATGTAACTGGGTAGTAATGTTTACCAGAACCAGGTTGTTAGCCGATTGTGTAAGAGCACGCGTGGTGTGCAGGTCATTGTGTAACCTTCCTAGTCAATGCGAGTCCCTCTGCAGTGTGTTTCCACATTAACCTGCAGTCAGAAACAGCCAGAGAACAGAGAAAGTCATTGTTGAGACAGTCTGGCTCCTGCCGTTGGTGCTCCATGCTCCATTCACACTTCACAGTTTGTCTTTGTTGTAAGCCGCCATTATGGCTTTCCTAGAATGTCATGTGCACACGGCTCACGCTCTGTCGCTTCTAACCTGGACCCTCTGAGGTCAGGTCCTCGTTTATGTGTTTGTGTGTGTGTGTTTGACAGCTCATGCTTCAACATGTCCCCTGCTACCTGATGGTGTGTTTTGGTCTGGCAGTGGTTGTGCATGTTTACTATTAGCTCCTTGAACATGGAATCACATTTAAGTCCAAGGTTGCAATGACTTCACCCAATCCTCAAGTTTAGCTGTCAGCTTTATGAAAGAGAGGAGAAAGTCAGTTTAATTGTACTGAAAAACAGTGGGTTTATGTGATCAAACAGAAAAGACACGCCCCACATTAGAATCAGTTCTCCTTTATGGTCAGTCTCTTCTACTTTCAGTTATTTGCCCTGGTTATCGAAAGTTATATTTCCATTCAGATCGTATATTTTCAAAAATTTGAAACCCCACTGTTGTCTCTGACCTTGCACCCCTCTGAAAAGTTTTACTAGATAGAATCAGCCTTTGGAAAACAAGTGACAGAGGGGTAATGTGGACTGGTTGTGTCGTGCTGAGGTTGGCACAGATGTGATGTGAGGTATGGCATAAATAAAGATGAGGATATGAGTAAATTTCTGAAGATACAGAGCAGGCGCAGGTCACACTGAGGCTGAACACCATCTGACAGGCTTCATCTTTTATTGCCTGCCAGCTGGTCAAGGCCAGATACAGAATAGGATATTATTGGAAAAACAGGTGTGCTGTGCTGTGTCCAGTCACAAACCAGTTCAGTCCTTAACCAGGATCCCTCTTTTGTTATTTATGCTTCACTGACTGTTGTTTTTTCTGCTGCTTTCATCCTCAGGGTGCAGTCGCAGGTTGATGAGGTAATCGACGTGATGCAGGAGAACATCTCCAAGGTGATAGAGAGGGGCGAGCGTCTCGACGACCTGCAGGACAAGTCAGGTGAGACACACAGGGAGGCCGGGACGAGTGTGCACATATGTGTATATGCGCATGCTCACACGGCGGTTTCCTGTACCAGAGCTCAGGGGATGTAGAACTGCAAGCATGTAAATATGCTTAGAATACTTAAAAGGTGTTAATGATATGTCCAGGTTTAGTATTTTACCAGGTGCGTGTCTGAAGGTGCTTTGACAGCTCTCACACTCTCATTTCACACACCCCTGCCTTGCTTTCTCGCTCAGTGTGTATCGGCAGGTGTGTGAAGCGTGCGTTTAGGATCTTCCATTAGAATTTCATACACATGCAAAGTCTTTCAACAAGACACGCAGATCCTTTCTCTCTGTCCTCTTCTCCATGGACGAAGAGATGAAACTGAAGTGCTGCGAGCCTTTCTTGCCAGTCTATTAAGGCCTCATCATGACATCCACAGATGTTGTATAACTGCTTCTCTCTGTCATGTCAACCAGCCAGCCAAGACAATGACGCACATCTGGAACACATTTATGCGTGTGTGTGCACCAGGTTGTTTGTGTATGTATGAGTGTTTATGTGTTTGCAGGTCTGCGTGCATTTGTCAGGTTGACTGCGCGTCTCTGTACAGTGCAGGCCACCCTTAATAAGTGCAGTCATATGTTTGTAACACAGTATCCTCTGACCGATGCAGACAGTGTGCCTCAGACTCACGTGTGGGTAACCTGCGAAAAATTCCTCAAGATTAACAAGCATTTTGTGTGAGCGCTTCTCTTTGTAGTAGTGACAGGTCGTTAACAGGCACATGGACCTGGAAACAGCAGACACATGACAGACAGAGGCTTTAAAGAGGAACAGGGGCTTGGACAAGTATAGCGCTGCACGCTAGAGAGCTGTAACCTTCCTGTTAATACACACACACACACACACACACACACACACGTCAACATAAGTATGTAAGAAACAGGAGGGAGAAAGAAAGAGAGAGGGTGTGGGCGAACAATTTGGAAAGAGATATCAAGAGACAGAGTGGAGGAAGTTAGAGGTAGTCTGTTTTTTGTTCTGTTGTGTATTGTTTTGGCAACCTGTCGTTTTACATTTCATGCCAATAAAGTTTCCTTTTTAAAAATCAGAGGACAGGAGTGATCTCACCAGGACGGCTGAAATATTATATAACTCTTAACACATTATATCATAGCTACACATGCACAAACACAGACAGGCCGTTTCAGTCAAACTGTCCCATGTCCCAAGTCAAAACAACAGCTTGCTTATTGTTCATTTGGTGATTAACAGATGCTTTTTTTCCCCCTCCGTTTTTTTGTTTCTCCTCACGTGTCCTCGTCTGCGCTGCGGTCACGTGGTATTCCAGAGAGCCTATCAGACAATGCATCTGCCTTCAGTAGCCGAGCCAAGCAGCTGCACAGGAGGATGTGGTGGAAAGACATGAAGGTGAGCTGTCTGTCTGTCCATCTGTGTGCACGTGTGTGTGTGTCTGTGTGTGTGTGTGTGTATTTATATGACAAGCCTACTCTATATCTGACATTTGTTTCCATTTATGTTGGGCTGTGCCAGTGAACGAGACTTGCAGTGTAATAAGAAACGTGTTTAATGTGGGCCATTTGCTCCGCAGATGAAGATCATAATCGCCTTGGTAGTGGTCGCTCTCCTGCTGATTATCATCAGTGAGTATTTGGTCAAACGTGCCATTATAGCTTTATATATGAGCAGAAGACCTCTTTAAATTCTCACTCTCTCGCTGTCTTTTCTCCCTCCTCCTCTCTTTCTAGTTCCAGTGATTATGCGGTACCACTAGTGTCTGACAGCGAGGACGGGGACGGATAATCTTCCTCATCCTCTTCGTCCTCTCTCTCTCTCCTGCACACAGTCCTCCACTCCAGCTAGGGGGCACCAGCCAACCTCCCACAACCCTCCCTCATGCCAGCCTGTGTGCCCTCAAAGGAACTCGTGGCCTGAACTCGTCCTTAATACAGATCTTGTCGTTAGCATTTCCACAAAACACGATGCGAGATCAGTACTAAGGGTCGGTTTAATCCCTGACTTGAAGCGAGGTTGCAGAGGGGGACACAGGAGAAAAATGTTAGGAGAGATACTTTAATTTTTACACTAGGTGGTTTGGGGGAGAAGGCTGCCTTTCAGCCCTCTAGTCAGAAGGAGAGCTCCATTCCATGATGTTACATATCACGCACAGGGCCCTGGTGTTGTCTTGGCAACAGGGAAACTCAGGGCCCTACATATTACATGATATAATAGATAGATACTGTAATGGCAGGGAGTCCACGCGTCTTTCTGTCTTTTAGTTTAGCTGGTCTGATTCTGCTGCACCAGCCTCAAACAGAGGCACCGTAACATTCTGTAGATGAATCTCAAATGTTTACCCACGATTCCTTGTGCCCTCTCTCCTTGCCTCCTGATTGAAACGCAATGCGTGAGAATGTTTGAAGGGAACATTTTGTGAATGAGAAACACACTCTGTGCCACACACAAATTTAGGGAATACTTCTGAGGTTCATCTGTATGTCTGTAGTCAGGTTTGGCTTCCTTTCCTTCATCTACCCTGATCTGAAAACACATGTTGAAGTGAAAGCATCAGGGAGGCTCTGAGACAAACAGATTCCGCTCCTCCGAGGATGTTTTCACCTCAGCACAGACGGATAGAAAAGGGACTGGAAAAGGAGGCCACATATTGAAAGAAAACCCTGCTTTTTAGCCTCTTTCTACTCGGTAAATCACCACTGTCCACTTCTGTCTGCCTCTTGATGGCTTATTGAATTGCATATCCGGAGCCATGTCAAACCAAAACATCCAGATTATGAATGTCTCCCCTCCACTGTGCACTCTAAGCCTCCTTCCTAGGTTCTGCGGAGCTCTGGGGCAGTTTGGTCACGGCTGTCCTACTTTCCTGCTAGTGACATTAAGCTGTCTCTCACTTTCCAGATGATTCTGTTTGGGTATTGGTTCTAATATTGCTATTTTTCTTTTTCTGTACTTTTGAGTTTTCGTTTTCTGCTGGACAGTAAATGTGATGCTTAATGAATGTCTGCTGTTATTCCCATTGCCACTGAAGGTGTAAAGACAGGGACACAAGCTCATGCTTCTGTACTGTTATAGTGTGTTTAAGGAGTGATCATTCAAGAGATTTCAGTTAAAAGTCAGGCTGTGAAACACATAGGTGTCATTGTAACTGGAATATCTGTACAATACAATAACTCCCTACAATGTAATTCCTTTTATTATTATTATTATTATTTTTAAAGTAATTTATTTGAGCTGTAAATATTGATTCTGTAATGATGTACAATAACCATGCATTGCATTGGAAGACTGATATACTGTTCCTTACCGATCTGAAATAAAGTGATTTTAAAGGGCATCTGGACTCTGTCTGGTTTGATCTGGTTGGGACTGGTCGGCCGTAACCCTGGGAGGAAGGAATTAAAAAAAAAAAGAGAAGAGTAAGGTTGGAGGGAATAGATGAAGAGGAGGAGACATGAGAGGAAAACCAGAGGGAAAGGGCAGGAATTGATGGGAAGAAAGACGAGGACAGAAACAAACAGTCATGCCATCCTTCCTGTGTCCATGCCTGCGTGACCACAGAGAGTTTTTGGTTATTCTCGAGTCTTCACAGCTAGAGGAGTCCTGGTCTTCCCCTCATCTCATTACCAGGCCTTTTTATTGGTCTGTGATTTTACTGGCAGTGTGGAGTCCCGAGATGGCACTAAAGTTGCAGGGACTGGAGCCTGTGAAGAGTTACTGTTCTGACAGACTGCTGCTGTCCCTGCTCTGTTGTCCTCCCAGCACAACAGACACAAACTGACGGCTCTGCCCTTTGCACAGCAACAGCATCCCAACCCTTGTGAGGATTTAGAAATTAAATGGGCCCTCTTGAAGCCCTCTGGGGTCTCTAATGGACAGATCTGTGGCAGATGTCCCTCCAGCTGACCCTTGTTACCCGTGATGACTTTGAAGACAAATAGGGAAGAGATGGGCTCTTTGTTACAAGCATCCATTTCATTGTGTACAAACCACACTTGGTTAAATGTTGGTCTAGCTGTAAGGGAAAATCACCTGTGTAGCCCAGGATGCTTCTGTACACCCACCCAACAACAGTGTAATGAAAGATAGTAAAGTTGGAATTGGGCAACTGCCTGTAAAATGTTACAGCTCTTTTCAGGTCTCACAAACAGACTAGACTATTGGCAGACAAGTCTTTATTTTAACTGCGTAAGGGCCTGGAGGTTAGAATTTTTTATTCTTGAATGCATATAATGTGCAAGGAACAAACATGCTGCTATGGCTATATATACTATGCAATGCTGTATATTTGGATATGAATGTGCGTGTGTAAGAGAGATCATTTTTAGCATTTCTGCCCTGACTGACACACCCACACTGGCTCCAGAGCATGTTTTGGTCCTCTGCTAGTGGCCCATAGTGGATGACTTCAGATTCCAGGCATTGCAGCAGTCATATTAGTCATATAAAAGCAAATTAAACTTACAAGAAAGAGGGGTGTGCTGTCTGCCAACCAGCATTAGTCAGCCACACACACACACCT
>OMKZ01008339.1:4534-15857 GCA_900302535.1 Neoniphon sammara | reverse complement strand
CTAACACTAAAACTCTCCATTGAAACACATGTTGATGAACTTCTAAAGGAGCATTAGCAAGGTCCTTAAAGGTGCACTATGCACAATTTCTGGGGGTTAGTTGAATTGAGGATCCTTTGGACTCCACTGACAAAAAATGTGGAATAAACATGCAGTTTGATGGTTGAGTCTACTGACTGATAGATTATATGTTGATTCCACGTTTTTGTCCGTCTGATGTCTGATATTTAATAAAAGACCAGTGAATCAGCCCAATTTATTGTATCTGACAATTTGACCATATGCAAAATGCACCTAAAATGTGTCCACTTCCTCGTATGCACAGTTTCTCTCTTCCATGTATACAGTAATGGTTTGTGAAGTCAAGCATGTATTCTGGCTACGCAAGGGAAGAGGGAAGACGGAAAATCTAATAAATCCTTTCATTTTTCATCTTTACATGTGTAATTTGTAGAAAAAAAAAAGAAAAAAGAGGAGAGCCCTAGCTCATGAATGTGTTATTACAAAGCTTGAGAACATCAGTATGCTGGAAGAATTCAGCACAGATCATAAGGGGAAATGGTTTCTTGATAGGATTGAAGTGGGGAGGGGAGTTGTCATTTTGGGTAGAGCTCTAGTAACCGTAGGCTTGTGGGTTTTTAATTTTTTCACTTTTTTATATCTTTAAGTATGGGGAGAGGGGGTGTATAAAGGGAGTTGATTCTAATGAAAAGTAAAGTCTATATTCCCCTGAGCTCTGTTGGACTGCCTGGGAGTTTAGCAAATTAAACACACGCGCACGCACACACACCCCGCCTCCAAGTTTAGCTCAGCGCGTTCATTATTAATCTCTGTTCCGGCTCGTCTTTTATTCATGCTAACTAAAGTGCAGTGGGTGCCAGCAGCTATGTACTGTAAGGCCTCCATCGTGGTTTGGTTCCAGCTCCTCCTGAAACTCCAACATGCTCTGAGGAGGGATGCTGCTGGACCGTCACTGAGGAGACAGACGTGGCTCAGTGGCCATGACAACGCTGACAGCCCCGTGGCCATGGCGACGGGCTCAGCTGATCTTTCTCAGTGGGCGCTATGGGAACAGGATTCATCCATTCTGGGATTCCACAGTCATTTAGCATAATGCAATATTAATGCGGCACCGCGCTGCCACATAACTCCTTCCCAAACTGGTGGGGCTGTTTAATGCATGAGACAGGAATTCAGTTTGTGTGCAGACAGCAGAGCTCAGGAGTCAGCCACGGTTTGTTTAATTTATGAATTCATTTGTTTGTGTGTGGCTTTATCCATTTATTTATCAGCCACTATTTGGTCAGCTTGATTGATCAGCAGTGCTTATTCCTGTTGACATCCTGTATGAATGGGAGCTTTTGTGGGTTTACCTGCTTTCCATCAAGGACAGCCGAAACTTGTGCAGATGATACTTCTCTCATCTTATCTTTACCTTTTCTTCCTAACTTTCTCTGTCAGAGTAAAGAAATCACATTTCAGCTTCAGGAGGATCTGATGAAGCTCCTGAATGAGCTTTACACTGTAAGTAAGACAAATTTTGTATTTAGATTTTTCACAGCAGCCATTTTGACATGAAATAACAGGTAAACACAGGTGTTACTAATGACATTAATGAAGGTTCTGTTCCATTTAGGTCTAACAGAGCCAGGGTCCTGCTATTGTTCATGCTGGCTCATTGGAAAGACTCTGCTACACTTAAATGGAGCAGAACCTTTATTAATGTCATTAGAATATAATTGTAATAACTTTTTATTTATGTGATTTGGTTTGTACAGAAACTGTGTCAAGGAAGTCATGAAGAGGGACATTTTTAAAGCTGCTCTATCTCAATTCTAAAATCTGGCCATCAGCTGACTGTGGCTTGGCCTTTTGATATTAAATTGCTGAATCACATTGCCCAGAAACTCACAACAGCAATGATAAGTTTGATCCAAATCTGGGACTCTCTGTATCCTTCTTCCTAGCCTCAACCTTCTAGGTCAAAGTGAGCGTATCCACCATGGAGTTCTTTCTCAGACAATATTTAGCATGTCTGCAGGGAGCCATGAAGGAGAAAAAGTTGCTGATTATTGGCTGGCTAATGCCAAGGTTTATTTTAGGAGTGAGTGCCAGCCTTAAAAGCCTCTTGTCTAAATAAGTAAAGACTGGAAATCAGCTTAGAGTGACCCTGATAACCTTGAGGAATATAAAAAAACTAGGTCGAGTTGATCCTGCCGGCAGTGTGTAATGTTTGTTTTTCAGCGTTTATGGTCCATTTTGTTCAGAGGTGTATTATGGGCTGTGGTTGCCTAGGTGATGAAGACGTACCACATGTACCACGCAGAGACGATCAACGCGGAAACCAAACTGAGGGAGGCGGAGCGTCAGGAGGGGCGTGTCAAGGGCGTGTCTGGGACAGCCGGAGGGGTGGAGCCTGTGTTTGGCCTGCGAATAGAGGAGCGTCACCAGAGACGCAACGCCGCCCGCAAGATGGAGAAGATGAGGGAGAAGGTATGGATACCAAAAAGGGACAAACAGAAAAAGGGTTAGGGTTAGGGTTAGTATATTTTAGCCATAGTACTGGTTTTCTCAGTAATTTTCATCTTGTCTTACTCCATTTCTCAGAGGAAGGCAAAGTACTCTGAGAACAAACTGAAGACTCTAAAAGCCAGAAACGAGTACCTGCTGACTCTGGAGGCGACCAACGCCTCAGTCTTCAAATACTACATCCATGACCTGCCCGATATTATAGACGTGAGTATACAGGCTTGCTGCTGCTTGGATTTGACCGATACGTTGTTTTTTTTAAGGCAGATACATATTTTTTTCAGTACTATTTCATACCAAAACTTTTAATATTTCCTGTAAAATTTGATCCTTGGTAGAGTGGAAGAGCCTCTAAAACATTTTTTTAGACCATCATGGGATGCTAAATCTGTCCATTGAAACCCCTGTAGTGAAATTCTAGGGTAAGCAGCTCCTTTAGGCAGGGTGAGGCAGGTTTCATCAAAGGTTTTACCCTCTGCTACCCATGATGCTGTTGAGTAAAATCACATCCTTATGTATATCACACTGTCAAATGTTGGATTTTATTTGAGGAGCTATTATTGGCCTTATAGATAGGCAAACTGATACATCTGTCTAAACCTAATTTCTACTCTGTGGAAAAGAAACATATTGTTCCAACCAGTATAATGATGCCATCTTCTCTTCCACCACCCCCACTCCCCATATCAGTGCTGTGACCTAGGGTACCACTCCAGTCTGAGCCGGGCTCTGAGAACCTACCTGTCAGCCGAGCTGAGCCTGGAGGCCTCCAGGAGGGCAGGTCTGGAGGTCCTGGAGGGGGCTGTGGAGGGCCTGGATCCTGCCCGCGATAGGCAGCGCCTGCTGGGCCTCTACCCCACTGCCTTCTGCCCCCCACCACGCTTCAGCTTCCAGGCCCACATGGGCGATGCAGTCAGTACATTGTACAATCATATTACACACACATTAGATTTCTCACAGGTCAGAAAACTCTTGGAGTATGTTAAATTTAGAGAGGTGTATTCCAGACAGGGAAAGTCAGGGGAATTACATAAATTCTATAAGGAAGTCAGGGAATATCAGGGAATTTTTTAGTAGAATGCATATATCTATATATATAGAATTACTTTATTAATGTTATATGTAATTACATTTGTAAAAAAAAAATACATAGACTATGAAAAAAATACAATCACCACTTGTCAAGCCCAATTGTAGTGGAAACCAGGTTGTTCACTCTTTTAGAAAAACATTAACTAACCAGTAAGGGGGGAAAAAAATAGATCACAGAAGTGCTCTGACTGAGCTACGCCATGGAAAAGTCATTGAATTTTATATCAGGGCCCCATTGGGAACTCTGCCATACACAAAAACGCAACTGGAATCAAGTGCACTCATGTACCACCAAGTACAGAAAGGCTCGAGTATTGGATGGATTGCTGTATGCATATTTTAATGGCAACTGTTTTATGGCATATTGACACACACATTTATTTTAATGTGTGCAAGCCTTTTTTCCCCTTCCGGACTCCAATTGGCTGATGGTCTTGCTGATGGATTCTCTTCCTGTCAGGTGACCCAGATTGCTGCCCAGCCACAGGTCCAGGCTGAGCTCACACTCCGCCTTACACAGCTCCAGACCCGCCTGGCATCTCTAAAGATAGAGAATGAAGAGGTAAGACAGACACACACACACACACACACACACACACACACACACACACACACGCACACACTCACACAAACAGTATCCGAGTGTGAGACCAGACTCGGATAATACAGTACTACAACATTATCATATAAATAAATGTCTTGCTACTAATAATTATTCAACCTGTATTTGGTCATAAAGTTTTTCCATTTGCTGTGCTAAACATGCTGTTTTAGTGGGTCTGTCTGTGGAAAAATCCTCTGCTGCACAGGAACATTTATGCATTTTGTCACTAGTTTGTTTGTAATCAACAGAAGAAGAACTGTTAGCATGAGCAGCCACCATGGCTCAAGAGACAAAGAAAAAAAAACTCAATTCCATCAAAAGAAAATATAAAGAAAAAGACTGAAGGACTGAAAGACTGAAAGAAGTTTGATTGACAGGTGGTCTCTGGGAAGTACAGTGCAGAAACACAACAGCAATGGGCACTCAGCACCAAGATGGAGAGAAAAAAAAAGAGAAACTTGTGGATTCCCAATTAAAATGTATTTATGACAGATACAGCACTTAACACCAAGTTATAATGTGGTAATTTTTGATGGAAGTAAATGGGGTGATAAAATAGCAGATGTAGCCACTAAAAATAAACTTCTACCATCTGAAACTTCACCACACAGTTTGTGTCATACTGTATTCTGTGAGTGGCGGAGCAGATTGGAGAGTGTATGGTGTGCAGAGAGGGCAGCTGTTAACTCACCCTGAAGGGCATAAAAATGCTGATAGAGTCTGGATTAATGAGCTGCATCTGCACGTTGCAGCAGCTTACAAATATGCACACACATGCCCAGACAGACAAGCGCACGCTGATTGTCATAAACAAATAAAAACACTTTAATGCCCATCATCCTTGTTGTAAATACAAACACACTTTGCATATGAAGTGTACATAAACATAGACATTGCACTTCAACACACACAGCTCATCAAATGCTTTGGAAGTGAAACTTTACTTTAAAATAAACAATTACAAATTCATAGCTAAAGATTTTCAACTTATGATTCCTAGTGTCTTGTGTAGTTTTAGTACCCTACCCTACCCACAACTTAAGTTACTTCTTACTAACTGAGACAGTTAGCACAGAAAAGTTACTTGTTTCAAAGTTGTGCATGGTTGTTAGTAAACCCATAGTGAAGTGATGTTAGTCACTTAGTAGCCTGTATTGGTGACTGGAGCCACTCAAACATGGTTTTACTTACAGGCATGGTTTATTTTTTTATGGGTGAGGAGAAGAAAATCACAACAAATTAGGGATCACAATTACATTATTGTGTTTATTCATTATTTGTTATTACTGTGCAAATGAGGCAAAAGGATTTTGTGAAAGTACTTGCAAATTGTTGTACAGGATGAGATCATTCCCTGTCTATTTTTTTTTTCTGAATCTGTTTCATACAGTTGTTATTCAACTCATTGCTTGTTTGTTCAGTTCAAAGCTTGCAACTCTTCATTTTGAGACTTTCTGGAATGTCTGCAGAGAAAATGAATAAGAATTTTGCTTATGGAACAAGGGCCACTGAAAAGTGGAGCTCAGCTCTCTAGAGCTTGTTTCAGCTCTACAAAAGCATTTCCATAAAGTCTCTTGATGATACCTCAAATTCACAAATTGTAACTGTCCAAAAGCAATTGAATCGTAGCATATCAGTTGTTTTTGAGTGGTTTTTAAGCACATGCCTACAGTCCAAATGTAAAAATGTGCATGCTACTCCAAAAACCGGGTTTTTGATCCCAGTTCTGTCCCCTGCCAGGTTAAGAAGACCTGGGGTGCCACTCTGACCACCCTCCAGGATATGACAGTGCTGGATGATTATGATGTCTCCCAGAGCTTCACTCACAGTCCGTCTTCAGAGTCGGTCAAGTCTAGTGTGTCAGATGGCTACTTGAACAAACCCAGCCTGGCCAAAAGAAGGGCCAACCAGCAAGAGACGGAGCTCTTCTACTTCACGGTGAGGATACAGCGGCACATACAAGTGAACACAAACATGTTTACTTGCGCATAAAGAGGATGGTATGACATAAAATGGACTACATTTCTACATTGCTGTTTTATTCTCTCTTTCTCAGAAGTTCCGTGAGTATCTGGAAGGAAGTAATCTCATCTCTAAACTCCAGGCCAAACATGACATACTGAAGAAAGCCATAGCAGAGGGTAAGCCATGTCTTTCTTTTTCTGTCGCTTTCTGGTCTCCCTCTGTGTTATATGTATAATTGTGATAACATTCACTCCTGCCTGCCTTTCTGAAAATCGTCCTGTTTCTGTATTGATAGGGTATAAGGCTGACATGCTGACTACCAGGTGAGACATTTAAAGCATTATGTTCCAGTGTATTTTTTTCTCTTTACATTTACAAGTATTACTTTCCCCCTCACCACTTCTTTTTTTAAGTTCTTAAAGCTCTGCATGTAATTAAGACTCTCCTCTCTCCTCTCATTAGTCGTGGGCGAAAGAACTCCCATAGCAAGCATCAGGTAGTGTTTTCCCACTGTCAAGCTTCAGTTTTTTAATGAGATTTTGCATTTGTGTCTGTGGTGATAACTGACAGAATATTTTGTATCTTTTGGTAATGCTTATAGGACTCAACTAAAGCCATACCTTTGCTTGTGGAGAGCTGCATTCGCTTCATCAACTTGCATGGTGAGATAATCTTGGTGGTTCCTGCTGACATCAGTTTTTTTAAGAAAAACACATTTTTGGGAAATTGTCTGGTAGGTCAACTTACTTGTTAAAGGTGTGCTATGCAAAATTGAAGTGAGGACTGTTTAGACTCAACTGACAAAAATGTGGAAAAACACGTAGCTTGATAGTTGAGTGTACATAGTTTCCATTGTCAGTCCAGCTCTGATAGATTATGTGCTTATTACATGTTTTTTGTCAATTAAGTCTAAACGGTCCTCACTTTGATTGACCCTTGACAATTTTGCACCTTTAAGTGATGGGAGCACTGACGCCAAAATCATCTATTTGTCAGGGCAGATAATTTGCCCCAGGGCTCCATGCTAACACTTTAGCATACAATACGTTGAGTGATAGTAAGTTACTGGATCTGTGGCACCAAAGCCACTGATCTGCCAGGGACATATGGCTGATTTTGGTAATATGGTAGGATGACCAATGGAACAATCCCCCCAAAAAATGTCAACTAGTCATTTGTGTTGGTGGATTATAAAATTGTAAATTGTAAATTGTAAAATCTAGCAACCAAATTGGATGCATTTCTATTTGTATACAATTTGACACTCTTGCGCACATACCCGTCTTCCCAACAGGCCTTCAGCATCAAGGCATTTTCCGGGTGTCAGGGTCACAAGTGGAGGTCAACGACATTAAGAACTCCTTTGAGAGAGGTGAGAGGTCAACTCGGAAGTTCGCCTGAAGGTCACACCGTTGACAGTCTCTGTGGATAAGGAGATAATTGACTTAGTTTGTCTCTTGTCCAGGTAATGACCCACTGATTGACGAGGAGAGCAACCATGACATCAACTCAGTGGCTGGCGTGTTGAAACTCTACTTCAGGGGCTTGGAGAATCCCCTGTTCCCCAAGGACAGGTTTAATGACCTCATTTCCTGTGTCCGTAAGTAGCACTTCTTCTGTAGTGTTGATGGGAAGACATGTCTTTTAATGGAGCTGTGTGTTTGTGGTATGTTAGTGTCCTGTGAGATTCTTTAGGTGGGTTAACAGGGCCTGAAAGCAGAGAAATTCACCCCACCTATTGAAGGGTGAGATACATTAGGCTGTGTAGGCTGTGTAAAAAACAATTCATCTGATCATACTATCCCCCACCCACTCCCTTTCCTTCTCCAATTTCTTTGTCTTCGTCTCTGTTTAGCCTGTCTTTGTGTTACTGAAACTCACACTCATGCACTCTGTCCCACAGCGGAGATAGGGAGTCGGCTTCTTCTGGTATTTCAGAATGTGTCTGTCAGTGTTACAGACACCTTGTGATATCTTGGAGAGAGATGACAGCCCGTGTTGTGTGTGTGTTTCTTGCCGCAGGTATAGAGAATCTGTATGACAGAGCACAATGTATCCGTAAGATCCTGCTGGGTGTCCCAAGGGCGACACTTGTGGTGATGCGTTACCTGTTCGCCTTCCTGAACCAGTGAGTTTCCACTTACACAAAACCACAGATCCAGGCCGTGCAAATATGATCCCTCGTTAGCCCACTGAATACCACTTGTGGCCTCGCTCTTTGCGTTTTCCATAAGCACTCGTCCACTCTCCCACACGGTTTCAAAGCCGTGGATTGGTAGGAGAGAGGCCAAAAATTCACTTGGCGTGAGGGAGGTTAGAAGTGCGTTCTTCAAGGATGTGGAGCTGATTTTGTCTCTGCAGCCTCTCAAACAAATATAGAATGAGAGAGTGAGGAATGGCGAAGAGGGAGGTGTGAGCGCGAGGTGGAAAAAAAATGTGTGATGTGCAGGTGTGATGTACCAGCTCAATGTATTTGTGCACTTAATTAGCAGGGTCATGAAGTGTATTCAGCATTAGTGTTATTTGTACAGCTAAACCAGGAGTTACACTGTCAAGAGGAATCATGATATTTAATTTTCATCAGTATTTAAATTCTAGATCTTGTGATGACTAGTGTGATAACTAGTGGTAGCCCTTACCCAGAACCACTGCTAGAGACTGGGATGTTGCAAATTTTAGTTGGAACAATGTTAAAGGTGCTATATGTGGTAATGAATCATTACCACATTCATTTTGAAACATTAGTATAATTACTGTAAACAAACAAGACCTTTGCTGAAAAGACTGGCAGCTTCTACTAGCCTTTACATTGCATTTTACATTGTGGGCTGCTGGGTTGCATATAGCGGAAATTCCACTAGATTGCTTTACAGCACAAAGCAAGAAGAGGGCGCTGTTCTTCCAGCACAAATCGATTGACAATGTTCAGTTTCTGGCAACAACAGACAACAACAGTCAATTTTGCAAAATGCTAGCACCACAAATAGGAGACAGAGAGAGGCTATCAGCCGTATCCACTGTGGTCTCATTTGTTTATGGCAGTTATACCAGCTTATCAAATTTAATTTTACAATGATGTATTGATGCTTAAAACTGCTACATATAGCACCTTTAACCCCACAGTCATGTTCCACTGCTACTGCTAGCTGATTTGACTTTGACATTAAGCTAGCAGAACTTTACAGTGGAGGGCATCCCAACATGTTATCAGTACTGGCATTGGAGACATATATATTTCCTGCCAATTGAACTTTTTCACAGCAGGTATATTGACATGAAATAGCAGGTAAACACAGGTGTTACTATTAACACTAATGAAGGTTCTGTTCCATTTAAGTCTAAATAAGGCTATGTCCACACTAATCCAGAGAAATCTGAAAACACATCTTTTTTCCTTCGTTTTGCCATTCCGTGCACACTAAAACGGCGTTTTGTCACCTGATAACGGAGCTTTTTGAGAACGCTCTCCTAAGTGGATAAATCCGAAAACGCCGGGGTCAGCGTCGTATTGTGGACAGCAAAAACGGTGAAAGCGGAGAATTTCATGACGTATCATACACGGACCTCGCACTGAAACGTGTGTGTGTGTGTTGTGGCTGTGTGTGAACATAAGGAGAGGATAGAAACCACTACAATGATCATAGCAACCATAACGGCATTTTTTTTCTGATCAAGGTGAAATTGTGGTGATAGGAATTAAATTATGGTGCCACAGTTCAATACATTGATGAGAAACCTGACCCGGTCCCACTCCTGTGTTGATACTGAAAGCTGTGACATTGTTGGCTTCATGTACAGTAATGTAACGATGGAGAAGTGATGTTGATATCGCTTGTAAACATAAATTTGTGACGTTGCTTCCTCAGATCAGGCTATTGCGCATGCGTATTCAATAAATTTAAGCGTTTTTACCATTTTAGTGTGGACGGCCAACTTTTCGAAAATGTTCTGAAAACGCTAGTGTGGACGGATAAAAAAAAATGACACGGATAAGCGTTTTCAGATTTCTCCGGATTAGTGTGGACGTAGCCTAAAAGAGCAGGGTCCTGCTATTGTTCATGCTGGCTAACTGGAAAGACTCTGCTACACTTAAATGGAACAGAACCTTCATTAATGTCATTAGTAACACCTGTGTTTACCTGCTGTTCCATGTCAATATACCTGCTGTGAAAAGGTCTATTCTAGTTCTAGCGAAGGATGAGCAACATGTCATTTCAAGTAAGAATTTCATGGCTCTGCCCTTACCCTGTAACTTTTTCACAGCCTGTCCCAGTATAGCGATGAGAACATGATGGATGCTGGGAACCTGGCCATCGTGTTTGGCCCCACCCTCCTGCCCACGCCAGACACCCTGGACCAGGTGGCCTGCCAGGCGCATGTGAATGAAGTCATCAAGACAGTCATCCTTCACCATGACAATATTTTTCCAGACACCAAGGAGCTCCCTGGGCCCGTGTATGAGAAGTGCATGACTGGAGACCAATACTGGTGAGGTTCACACACATCGTCACGTGGGAGTAAAGCAATGCCTTTCATTCATTAACAATCATTCATTACATTACTCACCAATCATCTCATCTACATATATCTTACTATTGAAACATCATTCTCCTTTGCAACCTGTTTCCCACATTCCAGTCTGGTTTATTGGCTGATTTGGATTCAAGGGAAAAACTACTAGGAGATGTAAAGGTTATGAATTTAAAACCAGTTTTTGGGGTGTAGGGATTAAATCTTGTTGCACTTAATGTAATTTGTTACCTACCTGTGAAAAAACCAAAGAGGTTCAACCACAAAAAGTTTACTGTACAAGGCCATTTTTTAAGAGTCAGCCCTGTCACCTATGTGTTGTGTTGCTCCTTCCTTTTGGCCGTGATAAACAGGAAATGTTTGCTATGAAAAAAAAAGCTGTGAACTAAGTGCTGTAGCTGCACTGTCGCATAGACTTAGTCAGACTCTGTTAGTAGCCTCGCCTCCATCTGTGCATGCATCCTCCTTCCTTTTGTTTCCATACGGTGGTAAACGGACAGCATGCCTATCTGCTGCTGACTGTGGTGGTTCAGTTTAGCGTCTGAGCTGTGCTCCTCTCCCTCCTGCAGCGAGAGTCCGTTCAGCGAGCCGGGAGCGTTGGAG
>OMKZ01008332.1:2013-13603 GCA_900302535.1 Neoniphon sammara | reverse complement strand
TAAAAAAAAAAAAAAAAAAAAAGTGATAAAGTCATTTTTTGGGCCCTCACTACATGTATTATAATGGGGTGCAGTCAAATATGGGTGGGGTTAAATACACATTTGTCTCCACCCTCTGTTAGAGCTCCAGGGGGCCATTCATTGCCATCTGCTGGATTTTGGATATGATTCTTATTTTTATGGCTGTTTTTAGTTGCAGCTTTTACTACAGAGAGCAATAACATTACAGAAAACAAACAAAAAAGATCAAGGATAAAAGACTTTTCAATCAGTGTGTGTAATCTTTGGAATAGAGACATAAAGGTCAATATTAGGTACCACATAAAAGTGTTAGATCTCCAAGAGGTTTCAAGTGCCAAAACGCTTAAAAATGTGTGACATTTTTTGTCTTGACAAACACAGTAAATATACTCTATGACACTGACCTATTTAGAAAATAAATGGAATGAATGAATGCGCCTTCTTTGCCACCTGTTCCACTGAGCTTGATGTTGAAATGATATAGTTACACTGATTTGGGTAAGCTTTTCACTCAAATTCAATTTAAACACAGCGAAAAGTTCATTAAACATTTACATACTGAAACTCCTGTAAATAGGGTTTCATGTAGGTCTCTTCCTGTTCCAGGTATGTTAAAAATACTGTGACTGTATTTATACCACTGGTTTATGTAAGCATCAGACATCATGTTGGATGTGACAGACTGTTCTTAGAGAGCCACGATGAAAACATCCCAAGAGATGCAGCATCCCCCATCCCATGTGTGAATCTTTGCTTCACAAGGTTAACTCTAGGGCACTGACACTGGTGAAGTCACATTCTGGCCCTGAGTATGTAGTAAATTAGCAAGTGTATTTGGTTAGCTAGGGCACATACTTGTGCACGTCAGGAGACTCACATGTCTGTTCAATGCTATGATGACTGGGTCAGCTAAATTCTGTGTGTCCAATTGCCCAAACGGCAAATTTTCATGACATCACATACGACACACACACAAGAACACACACAGGTATGCATCCTCTTTTCTGCATTCCACACTAAATGGTGCAGGTGTGTGACAGGGTATGCCAATTATAGACATTGAGGCAGATTTTCAGAAAACAGCTGTAGCCACGTTACCCGTGTTCTTTGTCCTGACCTCTAACGTCAGTGCACATGGATACAAATGGGCTCCTTGAAAAGCCCTGCCCCTTGATTTCCATCATGCCATATGTTTTCATGGAACACATACATACACACACATGCTCTGGAGCAGTATGGGGATATCAGCTTTTTCAAATCATGATAACTTCCCTGCATGATGATTTCTAAAGACCAATTTCAAGTAGAACACAGTCCACATGGAGCAACAGACTGAGCCTCGCTGCTAGAATGTGCAGTGTTATTGGTTTCTCTTTTTTGGCAGCACTGGAATTTAGAAATTGTCTCTGTACCCTGGACATGTTTTTATGTAACTTAGCCTTTTACTGAGTAGCCATTTTACTGTGAAGTGCTGATACTGACATTGACTAGCCCTCTAGTAACAATTACATCTCTCTAAAACCCAAAATTAAGGCATGTTTGAAAAATGAATGATCTGATCTATATGTACGGCATGAATATGTTGTTAAATGCTAAACAAGTTGGGTAATATATAAGTGATCAGGTTTAAAGTTGAACATATGTCTGACTCTATTTTGACTGTATTGATAATCTTTTTTTTGTTTTTGTTTTTGTTTTTGGGGGGGCTGGACACAAGGATTTTTCAAAAGCATTTAAGTGAATTTGACCACAGCTAACATGCAACTTGCTAGCTAACATTCTCCTCTAACTCTGAATTCATGAAATAAATGTCTTAGCTTTAAAATCAATTTATATGATAGTTAGAAGTCATTTCGACATCATGTGTATTACTGTCCCGGATGAGCGGAAGATAATGGATGGATGGATGGTGTATTACTGTGGTGCTATCACTAAATGTCTGTTTCCACCACAATTTATAACCACTTTGGCTATCCCAGGCAGTATTAGGACAAGTCATTTTTATACAAAATGTAAATTTAGGTGTTTATGGCAAATCTAATTCAAATATGGATTTATGTAGTAATATAATGGTAAACTGGATTAAACTATGTCCACTAGTTGGTGATCATTATAAGACAAAAAACAGCAATATCAACAAAAATCAATCTGTAAAAGACCCTATCTTCATACAACTTAGATCAATTTGATAGAAGTTGTATGAAGTTGTATACGCAACAAAACGTACAAAAATAAAAAGGTGGGTAAACTCTGGTTAGGTGGATTTACCCTCAACTACATTCCTGGTTTTGATTCAAGCTTTATGAAGTTTACTCAACGAGCAGGCAGCCTTCAATGTTTGCAGAACTTCTATCATCCGCTGTCGCTGTAAACCGAGCTGAGCTGATGATGCAGCGGCAGACACGACTCCCTCACACAAACTAATAAAAAGCTTGAAGCAAAGAAAAGCAATGGGCTTCAATACCTGGCATTAATTAAATAAGGCTTTTCAGGATACACTCTTAACTAAAAGACACCAGAAGTACCACAAAATGTTTTTTTAGATGTACCACCAGGATAAAAAAAACAAAAAAACACAGAGCCTGCAACACATGCATGACCTGATGAAGATCGAAAAATGAAACTGAAATGTTGCTATTAATAGTGGGGCGTACAGTAAAAATGTGTTCTTTATTCAAATAATTTCACTTCAGCCCTGCACCATGAAGCCTGTGCATTTAAATCTACTCTTCTTGTTCTTTATGCATGCCATATAGCAGAACCCTTTTAAAGTTCCCTAAAGCATTAAGCTCCAATGGTTTTACTATGTGTAGAGCCTTATTCAAGTTATAAAACCCTTTAAGAATCCATGAAATATCAAAATGCAGTGCATCAAAGGAAAAATCCCCCCAAACATATATTAACAGAAGCACTGTACCTTACATTTCCGGGCCTATTTTGCTGTTTAATGGTATATTTCCGCGGGTAATTGGCCAAACAATGATGACATGACATCAAGATATTTTCAGCATGGCTACAATGGAGTTGGACAGCAGATTTTTTTTCAGTGATGTACATCATCAACATTAAAGGTCAGGTTTTAGTGTCAGTCCCTCAGAATAAAAGAGCAAGGATTTCTGTCTAGACTCACCACTAGACTCACTTCTGTCTGTACGCATGTTCAGCAATCATACAGGGACATTTTTCATTGCAGAAGAGGAAAAGATAACAATTCTCCACCAATATTATCCTCAGTAGACCTGACAGCAATGCAGCCATTGGGCAATACGGACAAAATAAAATATCACATTTTTGACAGAATACCTCAATATCGACACTGTGCAAGCAAAGCAAATAACAGAAAAGCTAGAACAATCAAATAAGTTCAAAAAACTGTAATCCAGCCTTTAGAACCAGGACACTTATGCCATATCAAAAAATTATGATATCTAAAATCCCAGAAGATATCTACTCTCATATCACACCGCCCAGCCCTACACAGTCACGAGAGGCCCATGAATTATCTGGAAAAACTCTTGCTCTCCTTCTCATACCATGCTACCACTATATTGCTCTCTCCACCTAATCCTGCTGCAACAAGTTCATGCCTGGTTCTAGGCATTGCCAAAAGGCGTTGTGGTACTAATTAATGAAATCCAATGGAGTAGAAGTTTTTTTTTTTTCTCTGAATCAGTGGGTTGTTTGAGTCATTATGGTTCTACAATAAAACCGCCATCCTAAGCACAACACCCTTAAAGAATCCTCCTGTTTCCAGTATTACAAGACAGACAACTAGTCCCCTCTTGCCAACCACTTGCCTTTAGGTTCTGCCCGTCAAAGGGCAGCGAGCCGCTGACCAGCGTGTAGAGGATGACTCCGAGGCTCCAGACGTCCACCTCGGGCCCGTCATACTTCTTGCCCTGGAAAAGCTCGGGGGCGGCGTAGGGTGGCGAGCCACAGAACGTGTCCAGCTTGTTGCCCAGCGTGAACTCGTTGCTGAAGCCGAAGTCGGCAATCTTGATGTTGGCGTCGGCATCCAGCAGAAGGTTCTCCGCCTGAGTCACGCATACAGCGATGCAGAGGAGGAGCCCGGCACGGGCGCACAAATGGAATAACATATGGGGTGTCGGGTGGGGGAATGGAGGGGAACCAAGGATAAAGAGGGTAGTGGATGAAGAAAGGAGTCAAAAAGCGGGGAGGAATGGAGGTAAGAAAGTGCAGAACAGACGTGATGAGGAAAGAGAGAGACAGAGAATCAGAGACAGATGAGAAAAAGGGGGAGTAGGGGGTGTAGTGCTTGCATATTTTCCAACAACAGAGATACTGGACATGACTCATACCGTACATAAATATATATTGTACACTCTATTAAAACAGAAGCCGGGCTCTGCCTATCCCACCCTCCTGCCCGTCCCGCTTGCTTCTTAGAAAACAGGCTCTCCGCTCATCAGTGCTTAACTGTGTGATTAAGATGCTACAGGCCATTTTCACAGACACAGATTAAGCCTAGTCTGAGATTAAAAAAAACAAGAAGAAAAAATCTGTTTGGTGTAATCCATCAGTGACGGAAGTTTCCTAGGCTCGGACTAGCCTTAATCCGTATCTCTGAACGCAGCCCAGAATGTCTTCCGGCTTTCTCACCTTCAAATCTCTGTGGACGATGTTCTTCTGGTGGCAGTAGTGGACAGCTGAAACGATCTGTGGAGGCAAAGGGATGGGCAGAGAGGTGAGATAGGAGCAAACAGAAAATCTCAAATATAGACAGTTAAGTGTGAGAGCGGACACAATGTAGGCATCAAGAGGCGGTGTGTTCATACCTGTCGAAATTTGGCTCTGGCTTCAATCTCCTTCATTCTCCCATGAGATACGAGGTAGTCAAACACTTCACCTGAGGGCGGGCACAGCAGGGACAAGTCATGTACAGGTAAGAAACTTAGAATCATCATAACTCTACTAAATCCACTGGGCACAAGCTGTTTTATTTATCTATTCATTTTTGGTGTTAATGTCAAGGCCTAATATCATGCTCATTCAAACACATATGACACTGACATACTGTGTTTTGTTCTGAAGCCAAATTACTGGTTCATGATTTTTTTAACCAAGCTTTGGTGTATCCAAGGGCAACGTTGATTGCAGCCAAAAATGACTATGCAGACACTATGTTGAGGGGCCCAGGGTGTGTGTATACACTGCTTACATTGAAATCCAAATATATCATTAATCCACTTATACAAATTTGGTACCAAATGATTCTTAAGACCTGATGGATTCACAGCATTTTCTTAGCTGCTGTGTATCACATAAACAGGTTATAACAGCAAATATTACATGTATGTACCATTCACCTATCATGAAAAAAAGCTTTTCTATGAAAAACACAATGTTCTAGATATTTGTGCACAATAAGTTGTTTCAATGTGTTGGTGGCAACTAATCAAACACTGTTGCATATTCAATGATACATATTTAGGTGAACATAAATGAACAGAATGTGGAAATTCACATGTCAAATACTGCAACAGACCTTTTTCACAGCAGCCATTTTGACATGAAATAGTAGCTAAACACAAGTGTTACTAATCACCTTAATTAAGGTTCAGGTTTATTTAGGCACAGAACCTTCATTAATGTCATTACTAAAACCTGTCTTTACTTACTATTTCATGTTAAAATGGCTGCTGTGAAAAAGGTCTGTTATGCTTGAAACCTTCAAAAAACAATACTCAACTTAAAAGGATGATGTGCAATGAATTGATTTGGTAAAACATAGTTGCAGTGTCCTGCAGTGAAAATTCATTTTGCTTAATAGTCTTTACAGACCTTCAGGCCCCCAAACACCTTGCTGACATATCACTATGGTCTTCTTATATCGGACTTAAAGTATTATGGATCTTAAAGAAACCCACTGCTGAAACTGTGTCTATAACATTCTTCAAGGTCACAGTAAACAGAGGGCATGGTTTGGGCAAGGAGAGAGAAAAAAACAACAAAAGTAACTCACTTCCGAAAGATGGAACAATGGAGGTCCAGTGTAATAAAATGTGTTAGATCTTTTGAACAATACCAATTATATGAATACTGGAGGCTCTAATATTCCTGAGTTTTGTGTTTAAAGAGATTGCTCAGTTATTGATGCTGTGGTTCTATACTTTATAAACCATGAATGTAGCCTCATACGATTATGCTAGAGTCCAGAGTTATCTTTAATTTAAAGATATTGTCTTCCATATCTGATTAACAGCTAAAAAACATCTACACTGCTTTTTATACTCTGTATCATCCCAGAATTTCAGGGTGCCTGAGTAACAGTACTTGGCTAACAGCAATAAAGGGAAAGCACTACAAACAATGTCAATGTTGACAAGTGTTTTAATCTTTTAAATGACTTAATATCATTTAATCTATGGTTGAGATCTTATTTTTCTGAGAACAAGTAAAAAAAACTGTTAATGCAGTGAAATAATTACACTTCCCCCATTCATTTTATAGTTAATAATCAAGTAACAATGTCTTGATATAAGACAGATCATTCCACAAGTGTCAAGATAATGTCACTAGTTAGAAAAAAAACTCTTTGGCGGATTTGTCACATTAAAAATGGTCAGTACAAGAATTCATGGTGTGTTAAGTTGGACATTTCGTGGGTAGATTAACAATAAAAAGTCTGCAGTGCTATTAGCTAATGGTCCTCACATTTCCCTATGGTTCCCTAAGGTATTTGGACATGCGAGTATTATATGAAATGAAGCAGCCATTTTTTTAGTTATTTGTTAAAATGTCAATGAAAGGTTAAAATGTTGTAGGTCCTTTAACTGTTCTTATGAATAACAATAAAGCAGTATTTCTGCATTTTCACCCTTAGCCACTGTTTCATTTCACAACCAGTGACAAAAGCACAGCAGAGCCAGAAATGTGCGACCGTCCAAACACTTACAGCACAGAGAAGAAACTCATGCTGTAAGCTATGGTGTCATTTCCGGTCATAGTAATTTATTAATTTCCAGACATGACGGCCAATATACCCACCTCCACTGGCGTACTCCATGATTAGGTAAAGGGTCTTATCCGTCTCAATCACCTCGAACAGCTGCACTGTAGCCCAAAACAGAACCAGATTATAACCATATAGAAATAAATCCTTCTCACATTATAAATGATAACACAGCCGTCTGCCTGTCTCCATATAAAGGGACCCTGCCACTAATGCTGCAGGGGGTTTTGATCCATATGACATTTCAGCTTTAGAAAATCCCCAACCCCATGACCTCTATACTAAGGCCTGAGGAGCTGCTTGCTACTGTACGGTCAGCGGCTGCTTTAAAGCCTATTCACAGCATTACTGTATACTTCCGTCTGGCCGCACACATGGCGGCTATTTAGACTAAACATACACAAAAATACACACACACAGAAGCATGAATGCACACACACACACACACACACACACACACACACACACACACATTTTTAAAGTGCATTGAGATTCATGTGCCTTACCTATATTAGGGTGATTTAAGCCTTTCATTATTCGTACCTCCCGAAAGAGCTGGGAAGAAGAAACAGAATTTTACAGTCTTGATAATATTGAACATAATCAAACGTTGTGCTGCTGATTCACAAGCAAATGGCTTTTTACTGCCTTTGAGCATTTAATGCTTTTTTTTCCTCATTGCAGAAAAACTGCACTCTGAAGTGTGAGGAGTACAGCGGTGTAAGGAGTCCTTCTTGCTGTTGACTCATCATATTCATGTCAACAAATGAAGTTCAGTGCACAGTACAGACTGTATAGAGCTTTTCCAGGTCTTACTTGGCCTACTTATTAAAGCATGAGAACCATGTCTGCTGTTGGTGTCGGTCTAGTAAGGTCACATATTGTGTACAGATTAATTTCACCTTCACAAAACATACAGCTCTTACAAGAGCCTGCTTAGTGGTAACAATTATGTGTGACTCTTTAATATTGCTAGATTCTTGACCCTTCAATAACTTATATCACGGAATATGCAGAGCTGTTTCCCACTAAGAGAAAAACAAAACAAAGAAGTTTCCTGCCATCTCATCCTTCGTGTCAAATATAACACTAGAAGGCGCTCACACAGTGCAAAGCTCCACCAATAATTCTGAACAATTCCCCAACTTGCAAACTGGCAAAAAAGACCATTCCTAACACTTAAATTTTAAATTAAAGTGTTTTGGGCAAAATACCCTTTTTCCAACTTACCCAGACTGAAACAAGATGTTCGATACCATTTTCACCTCTGTACGTCTACTGCTTCGGTTCCAATTATTAGCATTTTGTGTTAGCTTAGCATAAAGATCTGAAGTCTACAGGAGTCATTATCTTAGATCCGTCAAAGTGATAAAATAAACCTTACAGCAACTCCAAAGCTGTCTTATTTACACAATGTATCGTGTATTTGAAATACATATCTTCTAACTTCTAACTTCTCGAACTTCTCCAAAAACAACTCTCGTTTTAAAAAAAAAGAAAAAGAATTCCAAGATGTTTAATTCATTACCCTGTAATACATATGATGCATTGTGTAAATAAGACACTTTTGGAGTTGCTGTAAGGTTTATTTTTTCACTTTCATGGAGCTAGGCTAATGACTCCTGTAGACTTTATGCTAAGCTAATATGAAATGCTACCCATAGGAATCAAACCAGTGTACGTACAGAGGTGAAAATGGTATTGAACATAATGTCAGTCGGAAAAAGGGCATTTTGCCCAAAACGTTGGAGTATTCCTTTAAATTGATTTCTTGACCCTGTAAACTCACCCTTAGGATCTGGAATCAAGTCAACAACTCCATTTGTTTCATAATTATGGCTAAAAACTCATGATCATCCAATGGCAGAAGTACCAAACCGGATCACCATCAATATCTAATCAACTCTTTCTTGGCATAAGGTCAATATGTCCGCCAAATTTCATGGAAATCCTCTCATAGCTTTTTGAAATATACTGCTGACTGTCAAACAATCTCTCATGAGCCATAAATGGCCTTCTTGGAGCAGGTAGCAAATCTCTTTTGGATGTTAAAAGCTCAGAATAATATTCTATCAATCTCTTTATTGTCCCTTGAGCAGATCTAGGCTGAAATTTGGTAAAATATTATAGATGAGTCTCGACTCTCTTGTTTTTAGGTTTAGAAGGGTTGTTCAGGCTCTCAAACACCAAAACGCCATGTGATTTCTTGGTGTGTGTTTTTTTTTTCTTTGCTACATCTTGCATGTCAAACCATTTCAATGGAATTTAAATTGAAAGCCACAATCTGACCTACAGCTCAGTGCAATGTGAAAGACATGGTGGACTCTCTGATTAGCCATTGTATACCACTAAATCCCTCCTATCACTCGTAATGGGTCACACCAACAGCGAGACTCCTCCGGACTAATTTTTCATGGAGTTCTATAGGAAGATTAACATGCAAAATTAGCATATTGTAACCATTTGACCACAGTAATTAGCATACCAAGTAACCACTTCATAGGTTGGTGAAAAGATTGTTAAGGCTACTTTAACAGCTCAGGGCTTGGGGCTTTATTAATCATATAGTCAACTCTTTATTCCATGCTACTGGGGAATCAACCCTGCTGCTGGAATCAAACTGAGATCCACTGGCAAGCAGGAGATTGGGGGTTGTAAAAGCAGGCAGTTTTATACTTTTGTTCTAAAAATACGATATTCTGTCTCCAATATTCATGCAAATGTTAATTTGATGGGGGATGGGAAGGTGACAATAACCAACACAGCCCCCTCATCGTTGGAAAAAAACAACAGCAAATGGTCTCCGTATAAATGTGATGAATCCACAGCCAAAAAAAGACCAACTTCTACTCACTGTCTCAGTACTTGCACTCCTCACTGCATGTGATATGTCTACTCTGGGGAATATATTCGCACGCTTTGTCATGGCAGAGGGGATTAAATTTGAGCCAGCCACCCAGGTTTAATGTACATTACAGCACAGTCCCTCAACAAAGGCCAACACTGAAAACCAGCAACTCTCTCCCATGTCATCAACTCCAACTAGAGAAAAAAAGAAAAGAAAAAGATGGTGTGATAAGCTTTTCTATCCTCTTTGCTCAATCCTCCCCCTCTCCTCTCCTCCTATGTGTCTCCCTCCATTCCCTCCTCCTCCATTCAATTCGTATTCCTCCGTCTTTTCCTCTGGCAGTGCCCCAACGTCACTGTTGCCATAGCAACCCAGGTATTAAGACCAGGCTGTTTCCCAGCTTCTCCAGCTGTGCTAGAGGGAATCTTGGGATACGTAGTGCTGCGGCGTCTCATCCGGCGACCCATAATTCCCTCCTCATCAGCCTCGTCATGGCCAGGAAGAGCAGTCAAATTCATCAAAACAAAAAAACCAAACAGTTTCCTGGCTACTTGTTTGACTGCAGCCGCTGTTAATGACTACAAATACACAGGGAAGCTACAATATAATTTACAAGAATGAACACGCATGCACTTTGGCAATTTAGGCCTACGCTCCGATGTGTTGTGTGACATCAATGTCAGACAAAAAGCCATTAAATCAAATTATTGAACGTTAAACCAACACCTATCTAGTCTCCAGGTGTCCTGTCATGTCAATCCTATCATGGAAACCAGCATAAAAATCGGGAACATCCCCTTCTAATCTGCAATTTCCTCACACAGGAGAACCATCTTCACAGCTGTTGAGGTTCACCATTTGCCGCCGCAAATTCACTCCCCCCTTTTCACCGCTCAGCCTTTCCTCTGCCTCTTTACCCCACCACTCTACATCTCCCTGTTTCCTTCTCCCCGTCTACATACATAACAGGCCAGATTATGCTAATATGGGCTCTTTCATGTCTTCAGTACTAAGGATTTTCTCTAGCCCACGGGTATGTAAAGAAGCCTGCTATCATCACCGGCCAATTGTCGAGTATTCTCTCCAATCAGTGGCCAATCCTCAGCTTCTGTCGTCAGCCGTGTCCTAAATGTTGCACCATTGTCTTTCACAACACACCGCCTTGTGCTGTTCAGCCGTCCGGTGGAAGGGAAGCACCAGGAATGAGGAGGAACAGGTTTGAGAAAGCAGAGCGAGCGATGCATCTACTTTTCTAGCCAGGTATGGTAAAGAAAATCCATTTTTGTCCATGATATAATCACCAGAAATATGATGAGTCAAAATATCAGGATTAAAGGATGACAGAGATCAATTGGGCAATGGCTGGCCAAAGGTTGGGCGGCAACAATAATAACTTGAATTTATTTGCTTAAGCCTTGATGGAAGCAATGCAAGGTCATCCCATTGTAAACACAGAGATTAAGGGAAAGATTATTTACAAAGAAAAAAACAGGAAAAAAAAATTGGACATCATCAGAGGGTTTATTTTCTTTGATTGCTACTGATCCTGGGCAAATTTTCACATGACGTCTGGTGTCATCTCCTGTAAACTGGTACAATGTTCAGATCTGCCCATGGAGCGGGACACTATAGACTTCTTCCAGTCAAACAGAATCACACACACACACACACACATACACATACACACACACACCACCATTATGGGCAATTATTTCATCCTTGATTTGATCCTTCCAGTCTGTTCACTT
>OMKZ01008331.1:54123-72418 GCA_900302535.1 Neoniphon sammara | reverse complement strand
GGCATACCACATCCTCTTTGGTAGAAGGTGTGCTGGACGCTTGCTGCACCCACATTTGGTTGGCCTCTATCCATTCCCTGCAAAAGCAGAAACTGAATTACATAACAGTAGGGATTGAGTTTAGTAGCTAAAAGTAACTGATGTCTAACCAGGCCAGGAAATGAATCAAAATCTTTGCTAAATGGAAACTAAATCTTTGTGACCTTTGGAATTCAAAGGTCACATTATAGCACTCTCACTATAATGTTCAACAAAGTTTTAAAAATGGGACCTTCAAAGTGGTAGGTTACATGGCAAAGTAGCTGATACAATACAAAACTTATTATGTTATCTTAAATCCGCACTAGTGCCGTTGGCCTGTGTCTTTGTACCTTTTACACACCGCTCCACACCTGTGATGCAGCGCAGTGTTCAGTGTGGTTCACTTGGTGTGAAAAGTTGTAATCATAGGCCTGACTATTTGGAAGCAGCACATATGGAGCGATACCAATACTGTCCTGTGAGTAGCCTTTCAGTACTGCCAAATATAACTGAGAAAAACCTAGGTGGAAGGATGGCATTGAGGATCTCCTGCTTTTGCTGCATGTTGGTGCCAGCTGGGGCTTCACCAACCTCCGGGGATGGAGGAGCAGGACCTGTGACAGCAGGCTGCTTAGGGCTCACTCTCAAAGAGCCTGCCTGTAACAGTGAAAAATACTGTAACTGAAATTTAAAAATATTCACCAGTATTTTCCTTAGGACTTCTGGAGACATTTGATTTACGTAACGTTAGCTAGGCTATAACGACATCCCTACCCTGACGAAACTCTGCTAACGTTCACTGGCTAAAACAATACAAAGATTTTTTGGCGATTTTCTGTCTGTATTTCTACTCACCAAAACTGGATCATCGTACCTCACAAAAGACTCAGGTGGTGGATTCATTTGTGTTTCTCCGGAAATATTCAGACAATGTCTTCCTTGTTTGGCCGCGGTTACAGAAATATCCGTGTAGTTGACCAGAAGTTTGTGTGTGTTCACCTTTTAGGTTGTCATGGCAACAGGGCGGAGTTTTGAATGGGGTCCGCCGGACCCCATTCAAAACTCTGTCGGATACTTTGAGGAATCCTTGACCACACTGTAAACCACAGAACTTGAATGGATTGAATGAATCCATTCAAGTTCTGTGCTGTAAACAATTTCCGAAGAAAAATAAGTGAAAACACACACACACACACACACACACACACACACACACACACACACACACACACACACACACACACATCCAGCCTAAAAAATTACAAAATAAACACAAATATTAATAATTATACTATGTCCGAAATTCTTTAAAGTATACCAAAATTATCAAGCTATTATTATTGCCCCACTCATCCCCATTGTATAGAGCAGTGGATGGAGACTGGATGGCTGGAGCAGCTGTTTTTAGCTCTTTAGCATCTTATGGTCATCTATGCTCTCTGCATCTGCTCATTATCGTGCCTTAGGTAAATCACTTTTTGACTGTTATTTTTATCCTACCCTCTGATATTCTTTGTTTATACATATATTACTGTACCCAGCTTCTGCTGTGTAGGCTATTACAATCAAACCTGCACTCATTTTCATTTGCATTCATAAAATACAAAATAATGAGTGAAAATGTCTGCAGTCAGAGTTACATAAACCGCATGTATACATGATAGCTCATTTTGGTCAATGCAGGCAAAATGCACAGTAGATAATACACTAGTTGTAAGAAGGTATAAATGGCAAATGTAGCTTAGTAAAAGGCTAAAAAATACTCTTAAAAGTAAAAGAACAGTTATGAAAAGTCTCCAGATGCACGAGGCCCATGCACCATAACTGCTGGTACCTATTTTTCTACAATACAATACAATACAACTTTATTGTCCACATGAAGTGGAAAATCATCTTCGGCTTGCATGGCAGGACATTTACAGAAACATAAAACAACACAGTAGGCAGGAGCATACACAAGAGCATACCAGTAAAATAAATAAGGTAAACAAGTTAAAAGTATCAGTTTGCTATCTAGAGTTTAAAATGGTGATTAGATTTGGATTAGCTCAAACTGAGAAGATAAGGGATGGAATTGATCTCTAACAATGTTCAAGGCTTTGTTCCTGGTCCTGAGGGTGTACAAGTCACTCAGCTGGGACTGGGGCTTCCTCACTATCTTGCTGGCCATACCGATGCTGAATCAGTTCTGTTCTGTTTCACGCAATTTATGCTTGAGATAGGTACAGTATATGGAATAGCCATCCTTCATTCAGAAGTGGGCAGTCATTCAAGTAGGCTGCACCCTCAAGGGCCTATGATTTGTGTGACTTTTGATATGCACTTTTTAATTAAAGGATTTTATTAAAGTTTCATGATCGATATGATCGATAGATTTCAAGTGACTGAACTGTTGCTAAGCAACACAATTTGTCAACCACAAGCTAGCTTGCTCCTTTGTGTAGGTCTATGGTCTACACATTAGCGCAGGCTAGCTAGCAGGTCTGAGCACACCTGGAAGTTTGCACAGCAGTCTCCAGGCTATTTTTCCTCCCCCTCGTCCTCCTCTGAGAACGCTGTCACGATACGGAGTTTGTTGCAATGTATGTTACGGACGTTAAAGACAACAGCATTGTCTTCTAAACCTTCATCCCTACAGGAGCTGTACCCACATCTCCATTTTGACAATAGACCTCTCAGGTTAAAGGAGATTCTTGCTCAGTGTTTCTTGATTTGCAGTGGCAGACTGATAACCAGGAAAACAGTCTGCTAAGTGCTCTTGTTGCTGATTATGCATTAAAATTTCTACTCCAAAATGCTATGTAGAAAGTATTATTTTGTCAACCATTGACATAAGTTTTCTCTTATTCTGTAAAATGTATCTAATTTTTTGTGTTGCCACTCAATCTGTAGATGCCATTTTGTCCAGTGCAGATAACTCATTTTGGAATAACTCTTCATATCCATATTGTAGGAGTGTTGATTTTGGGCCATATCAGTGTCTGAGTGGTGATGGTCACAGTCATTGCCAACTGCGTGTGACTAAGTTTCATTTGTTTGGCCTGAGCTCATCAGAGAAAAAGACAAGTGCCATTGCAGCACTCAGCATCCCACTGACTATGTTGTGGGTGAGAGGAAAACTACTGCCATGTGGCACTGGCATGACTGGTAGGAAACGGTGGAGGGGAGGGGTTCGATGAAGCTGTTGGGTGTAATTTTGCCATTTTCTGCTGCCCACAGCTCTGCACGCCATTCATCGATCTACATCCATGCAATCTGCCACTCCAGTGGAAAAGCTGCCATCTTCTGGGTTGTGTTTATTGGAGTAGGTGGCAGGCTATAATGGAGAGCCCCCCCAAATCTCTTGAAAACGTCTAAACCAGCACTCAGCCATGTCCACCCATCAGCACCCACTCACTAAATATAGATGAGAGCCGCTAACCCTCTCAGCTTGTTCTATTTTCTTGTGAAGCATGGCAGAGCAGAACAGATCAGTGAAAGCCCGGCTAATGTTGGCCTTTTGTTTCCTCCTGTATGCAGCTATTGAAGGATTTTTGCGTACAAGTCAGTATTTGAATTGGGTAGCTGAGGCTTGGTGTACATAGTGAACAGGTGAATAGGAAAGAGATTGAAGTAAACATTCACCAAAATGCAATCCTTTGACATCCTTGACGTGCTGTTTTTATGCTGGAAGAGTCTGATTCATATTTCAGACGAGACTCTGGTATATCTGGTGTCTGGCAAAATGAAATGCATGTCAACTGCTTCAAAAATTGAAAACTATGATCATATAGTCTTAAGCCCAAGTATGGATGTGATATTTTCAGTGCAAGTACATAATGATTAGTATACTGTATATGTGCAGTTTGTATGTACCATATTCATATGTGTGACCACGTATAGTAATGAGAGTGGCTGAGAATTTACGCATTTGAGCGATGAGGTTTTTCTGTATCTTCTCAGGTTCTCAGGTAAAAGAGACTTAACCTACATGAAAAGAAAATAATTCAGCTGTTAACACTCAGCTGCTCTCAATTAATTCCTGGAAGCACTTCGGGTATTTTGACAATAAACTTTGTGACTTTGTTTTTTTCTATCCTTTCAGATGTTTTTCCACCTCCTGATGCCTGGTTACAAAGGCGGGTGTCACCTCACTGAGGCTGCACAGAGCACACTGGTATGAATTAAATGCTTGATGTTTTTGTGTGTGTTTGCGGGGGAGGGCAGCGGTGAGAGTTGGATACAAAACAGGAATTGATGGTCTCTGGGGGCCTCTCATGACTGTCTGGACGTTTGAAGGGTAGACTGCTCAGCCCAGGGAGCGATAGAGAGCATCGACCTCTTCTCTCTGGTGTTTGCAGCCAGCTGGAGACTGCTTTTAAACCACAATCTCTTTCTTTTGCCTTTCAACTGCAAGGTGAAAACACGGCATCTGGAAGGGGCATAAATTTCATGCACAGTCCCAGTTGTGCTCTCGAACAAAAGCTGCCTCACTCACACATTGCTATGCAATGCTTTGCTTTTGTGGTGGTCGTATTGTTCTGTAATGGATGGGTGCATGCGGAGTGATTTGTTGAGGTAATCTGTTGGCATGCAGTGTGGGTGTGTTGCAAGCGACAGGCACTATCATATGATGTCATTGGATTTTCTAATGTGTCTAACCTGATCCAAATGACTAATGCTCCAGGTGCACAGTTTGGTTTGTTAGTTTGGTTTGTTTTAAAGGCTTTCGAACTCTCTCACTCTCCTCCCCACACACAGAAGGGCTTGGCACACTGCAGTGCTACCGTGAGGACTTTGTATCACAGGCGTATTGTCACCTTGAATGAATGACGGCAGGTGCTGCCTGCTCCCCAGGCCACCGGTCTGACCTGCAGGCTATTATCTGCTGCATTATCATGCAACTCTGTAATGTCAGCCAACAAAAGGGCTCAAACTCACTCTCTGACTCTTCTCCCTTGCCTCTTACTTTCCACTACAACCGTCTTCCTGCTGTGTGGTGCACGCGCGCACACACACACACACACACACACACACACACACACACACACACACACATACACACATACACAGACAGACACCCCCTTTCCCGCAACCAAGCACACAATCATGCATACAATGCCTCAGAGCTTCAGAGCTTTACCTTGCAGGCTAATGGCCGACTGTCCCCGTAGATTTAGAGAACATGCATCATCTTCAGAGGACTAGAAAAGGAGGCATGAAAAATGAAGTAGATGGAGAGAGCCTGTAGTTACAAAGCTACAAAGAACCGGTGAAAGAAAATGCAAGGAACTGTTATCACTGTTGATTTAAGTGCTCATGAGTGAGTGGATGATCAACTGTTGGTAGATGAGCAAGTGCCACCCCTGGGGTGCTGTCTCTCAAAATCAAGTTAAGTTTCTGGAAAAAGACAGAAATGTTTAGATTTTTTAGACAGAATTTGACAAAGAGAGATTTTTTTTTCATTTCCTTAATGTTGATTTTTTTTTCTTCTATCCTCTTGCGTGATAATAATCGTATGCCCCCTACTAGGGCTGAAGAATTGTAAAGAAATCATATTGTAATTATTTTGACTGATTGCAATTGTGATATGATTCACAATTTTAGTGGGAATCATAATCTTTGCATTGGAAATTTCATTTTCATTGAAAATAAAGAAATAAAATGATGTGATTTTTGCTGGGGTCTGACCAAACAAACATGGCTAGGTCTGGAGAATATGAGCAACACAATACTTTATTTATAATGGTATTTTGTCACACATTCCCCCTTAGTGAACTTTAGTGATTTAGGTATTGCACTTGGCCATATTGAAATTTTGCAATATTCCGATTCATTGCTCAGTCTTGCCCCCAACCACATCATACCATAGGCCAAGGCAGACCATGTTCTAGTCTTGCTGGTGAATTGAGCTCATCCCTACTGTCCCAAAAAGCTTGTGACACCAGCTGGATGAGTGTATTTTATGCGTCCCTATGCTCCTTGATCCGTCCAGTAGGATTAAAAGGCTTTTGCTGCTGTCTGTGCCGCTATTGTCCTCATCTGTCCTGAGGTCAGCAACACCTCCGACTCACAGTTGGGATGCCAGTGCACCGTGCAGGGCCCTCCAAGTGTGTGAAGTCAGCCCCTGCTGATGCCACTAAGCAAATCCATTTACACATTTGTGATGTTATTCCCAGCCATGGCCCAAAGACCCCAGATCCACATAACAGAGAGCTATGCCATTCAACATGAATCACCTGAGGCCAAAATAGACCCAGTAGAGCTTGGAAAAAGATAAAATGTTGCCTGGTAACATAAATAGTTCCAGGAAGTGGAGGAAAATAGACCCCCTCATGCTCAGAATTGCTCCACTTAATTATAGGACCTTAGGCATGTATTCTTGGAGGATGAGCTGGACCACAGCAGTGCTCATTACCAGCATGGATGTACCAGAATGTTGTTGTTTTTTTTGTTGTTGTTTTTTGTTTTTTCTGTATTGAGACAAAGAGGGAGAGGAAGACAGAGAGAAAGAGGCACACCACAGCATGTGGTGTCTCTCAGTTTGAGAGCCCAGCTTGTACATTTTTATTCACAATTAGGAGCTGCAATGCAGATAGATTCATCCTCTGATTTCCCTGACCAGTGACACTCTTTCATTCAATTTGTCCACACCACCTAAATTTCTTTCTTTCCTTTTTTAAGGACAGGTCAAAATGAATGTAAGGGAGAGACAGACAATAAAATATATTTATCATACTTGAAAGGCATTTGTCTATTGTAGTGTCTAACTGGTGTTAAGTTAAACTTTGCAAATTAGCTGATGTATGGATCACAAGATGTGATACTTTGGGGTTTTATTGCTAAAGCAACTTGTTCCCTGATTAAAGCTATATCTATTTTGCAAAGACTGTGGTCTCTCTGATATGTTTTTAGTTGAAATTGATTTTAAGACAGGGACTAGAAAATGCAAATGATATGCTGAAGGTATATTTAAGACTTTCAGAGCACCAAGGCTTGTTTCAGTGTAAACTTCTGTAAGTTTATGATTCTACTTCTCTTAAAATACATGAAATACCTTCAGTATTTCATGTGATTCCTCAACTTGTACAAATTACTGAGTATTGCTTAGGCCAGAGACTCAGTTATTCCCATCAAGCACCTCTCCATCATCCTGCAGGAATGCATTTCACAGATTAAAACTGTGAAGCTGAATAAATCTTTTTTGAATTCAGCATTAAATTGTGAATGGTGCAAGTCTTATACAACAGTGGTTCTGGCCTACTTCATCATTCTGTAGATTAAAAATGTAGACCAGTGGTTCTCAGCCATCCAGGCTCCTGGACTGTGCAGGTTTTCATTCCAACCAAACCTCACACCAGGTGACTTCACACCTTCAGACAGGAGGGAGCTCTGGTGAAAAACTGCACCCTATTGTACCTTAATGACATGGTTGAGAACCACTGATCTAGACCTAGCTTATCTTTAATTTAGGGTGTCTTTAGAAATAGATAATAGTTTTTTTGTATGGTTTTGTTCTACATCAGGTATCACCTTACATTTGGTGCAGGGAGAGGGGGGTGGACTGTCTGAGCAGCGTCTTTTTCTGGTTGCTAGAAACGGGCACAAGGGAAGCGCCCACCTGCTCGTGTTTTCTTCGACAACAGTCAGTTCAATTTTATTTACCAGGTTGATGTCATGCTCCCAACACAGTTCAACATACAACAAATGACAATACTGTCGGCATCAGCTCTCTTCTAGAGCAAGATGCATGCAGGCATCAAATCACTGCAGACATGATGCAGTAAAACCTTGTATGAATTAAAAGCTTAGGCGGCCACAGATTTTGGATAATCCAGCGCAATCTGGGCTACCTGTTTTGGCTGAGACGTATTTGCACAGCAGAGTGTCCTTAGCCAGGCATCACTGCTCTGTGGAGCCGGAAAGGTTTAGCATGAAAGTGATAAATGTTCGTCATTAAAAGTGACAAATGACTCTCTCAATACGTCTTGATGCTATAAATATTCTGTACTTTACACTTTATTGTTGTAGGGATGGAAAAGAGAAGTGAAACATACCATTGGTTATTAGGAAGGCACAATGCACATAAAAAGGACAAGGTGGTGGCAAAATTAAAAGGAGAGGAATTAGATTTATAGGTTTATACCTCCAGCCCTCCTATAGGTGTATATATACAACTTAAACAGTCTACAGTGGTGCACCAGGTCAATATGAGGTCCAGATATTTCCTGAAAAGAATTCCCAGAGGTAAAAAATCATGCTCCTTGGGATATACTGTATATTGATCCCTATTGTATATGACCCCACCTGTTACAGTAAATTCAGCTATAGGACTCAGCCAGTCAATCTTTTTCCTCAGCTAAGGATTATTTCTGCTTTGGTGACGAAATGGCTCTTTGATGAGACTGTTGGAAGCACTCCCACAAAACAGGAATTGCTTGATTTTTTTGTGTTATTCCCACCTCATTTTTTTGCAGCCCACATTTCTTACATTTCACTTTTTTTTTACTCTACATCACACCAGAGTGTTTTTAGGCCATCAGCATGTTGAGATGACACAAAATCCCCCATTTTCTTGTGCTTAATGAACACTGTGTGTGGCATCAAAGGGAATAATACACCCCAATTGCCAATTGTCCAATTAATGCGATTTTTTTTCTCATTTGTGGTGAAACCATGTCCGTTGCTTGGGGAGAGTTTGTTTTGAAGGCGCTGGTTGCAGAATGTAGGGCAGAGAAATGAAAGGGGAACTGGGATAGTAAAAAGGCTGACTTCTGTGGGGGAAGGCAGCACCTCCGCCACAGAGTAAGTCGCTGGAGCTTCAGATTCTTCCCGCTAATGAAAATAGTATTTATTTTGCAGCGGGATAACGTGGTGTATCCTGCTGAAATTAAACACATTTGTGCACAGCATCTCCTGGATGCCGAGGCTATTTTGGAAATGTTGTTCTCTGTGGTTCATTGTCGGCTGTAGTTTTGTTCATCATTATGTCTCCCTGCAGCTCCTTTGAGTATGTGCCAGGCACGGCTGAGTGACAGTAGTGATAATATGCAGAGTGAATGTTAAGCTTCCTGTTACTCACAGAGAGACCTCACTTTGTTAAACTCACACACGTACACACACACACACAGATGCACAAATCCTAAACCTGCATCTTTGATGTGCACGCTGGTACTAATGAGATTTGTCATCTTTTCAGACAAAATTACTGCAGTCCTTTTTCACTCTGTCTGTTTGGCTCCTGCACACACACACACACACACACACACACACACACACACACACACACACACACACATACAAGAGGTAAAGGTAGATGCTCCCTGGCTGCAGCTTGACTGACTGTGGCTGCTGGAAGTCATCTTATGAATGATTCAGCTCATTACAAATATGAATTTCCCTCCTGGCTCCAGTACACACAATAACAGGGTACAAAATTTTGAGATACTGTAGGTTGGCCTTCATTTTGAATAGAAGGAATAGATGGTGAGGTGTAAACCAAAAGCGAGGGTAGGGTATGTGTGCGTGCTTGCATGTGTGTGTGTGTCTGTTATCGATCGGACTATGATATTTATGTTTCAATAACCTTTCCCTCCGCTCATTCTGGCCACTCCTGCCTGTGCCAATGATATTTGTGATTGGTTTCTTGACAGGAAATTAAACCAGGATCGCTTTGGGCAGACCGCAACACCAAACAGCCTCAATACCACTTGTGGGTTGGTGCATGCAACCCCAAAAAAAGCCTTGGGCCATAGAAAATAACATTTTCACTCAGCCTTGCCGTCTCAGTGACACATTTCTTTAGATGATATACAGTCTGGACAAACCAGCATTCAGGAGGTTTTCGTTTCAGCTCACCTTGTCTGGCTGGCTGCTGATTATTGGCTGCAATGAGTTTATAACCTCCAGTCCTTCAGAAAGTCCTCAGCACTCCCAGTGATTGATTTGACTGTGAAAGGCCATGAAGGGCAGTCGCCTGTCTGCCCTCCTCACCAGGGGAGCTGTAGGTGTCATTTAGAAAGGAGCAACAGTTCTGCCTGAATGATTATTATTAATATTGAGGAATTTAATACATTATTGAATATTAATTAGGGTCAGACCAATTTATTGATTTACTGATATATCAGGCGGATATCTAGCTTTCTTTGAATATCAGATGCTGGCGTGCCCATGCCCATTTTCCCTCTCTGATAAGAAAAAAGGTTATTTTCTGGCCTTTTTTTATTGTTTGACAGTGTATCTCCCATCTTTTTATTTTTTTTGAATATGCAATATTCTGTTTGTTCATTTTGTTTATTCAAGCATTTCATTAAAATGAGATTTAGTAATATTAATACTGTTTTTTTCCCATTTGTTTGCATAGTGATTTTCAAGTAACAACAAAATATTAGCAGAATCAGCAGCTTCACTTTAAAAAATATCAATATCGGTCATTAAAAAAAAACAAAAAAACATATTGGTCGAACCTAGTATTAATTAATCTTGTGAAGTGAAGTGGTTGTAGCAGGGGACACAGAAGACTAAAGCTGGTTCCAGTCTGAGTGAACAGGGACTTGTTAGGGGTGAGTGTGTTTGTTTGAAGCCAGTCCACAGGGAGAGACATAGCGATGGAGGATGGCGTCAGCCTGGCTTTGTAGCATTAGTAGTAAGAGCAGAACCTGGCAACTGTAGATGCGCTGTGCCGCTGCAGCCTCCTTACATAACATGAAAAGCATGAAGAATGTAGGCAGAGGCATGCGAGCAGAGCTGATGAACCGCTGGGCATGGAGCGGTCCTCTGATACCTTTAGGTACCGTAGCGGAGGCCATATGACAGGTCTAAAAATAAGTGGGAGATAAGGGAAGAATTTGGTAAGAGAGGCAGAGGGAGTGCAATGGGAAAACCTATTGTTGTCTGTGTCAGTGTTTTTTTTTTTTATCTCTGTCTCTCTGAAATGTATTTAGGAGCCAAGGGTCGTCTTTTGTATTTGCTTTAATAATAGCTTGAAATAATCTCAAACCAAACCAAAGGCAGCTTCCACATCTAGCTTAGTTTGTTGCAGTGGCCTGGCCTGCTGTGATGGTCTCTATTGTACCTTTAGTGGTTGCATAACTTTTGATTTATAGGGATGGACTTCCCTTGGTTTTCCATGCTGTAATCCCCTCCCCAGCCACCCTCATTCTCTCGCTTTCTCTTCCGGATGTCTGTAGTGATGTTTGTGTGAACCATGAGCATTGCAGTCCTCAGCTTAACTCAACTGGCCACCCATCCTAATCGGCTCTCCTGGCTGGAGCACTAACAAGCTTAAAGCAAAATGGAGCAGTGGTCAGCACACTCTCGCAAACAGCAAAAATCAGCCAGTCAGGGATATTCTGGATCCTGCAGTTTGACCCGTCAGTGCTGCCGTGCTATTTTGTGCACCGTGTGTGGTGTTTTGTGTGTGTGTGTGCCTGCGCCTTAACCCACACATGCAGATGAAAGGGCTTGTCTGGCTTTCAGCTATACAAGTCATACTGCACAGACATAGCAAGACGCAGTACCACATTGTGCAAGTTGCTATCAGTCGAGCAGCAGAGACCAGTGTGAAGACATGATCTTTTCTCTGCACCAGCCGCGGTCTCATCCTCGTAATGCTGTCTTAAAGTAATTTTTAAAAATCCAATCTCTGAAATATACACTGACTGATAACATTTTTCTGTTCAGTAAAGCATGAGGGTGGAAAATGTCTTCTTTTGTGTCCGTCTAATTGGTTTTTATTGTATCTACCCCAGTTCATTCGGTTGTATCGTCTGGCGTGATTTGGATTCCTCTCGCCTAAGCTGTTAAAACCTGATGGAAACCACAGTAAAGGGAAACATAACCCCAAAGCTTTCTAATCCACCCACTATCCTCTCCTCTGCCTCAATCTGCATACAATGTGGGAGGCTACTGTGTGAACTCACTGATCTGATGCCACATTAAATGTAGGCACACACACACACACATATACACACACGCACACTTACTTATCATTCAACACGTACCAGAACTGTAATCAAGGTACAAAATGAGGTGTGCAGAGAGAGATTTTTTTTTATTACATTTCAGCTCAACCCACAATATGTTGTTTCACAGTTTCTACATCCTGCCTGCAGTCCATTTCTTTGAGGGCACATCTGCATTGCAAACGTTTCACTTTCCAAACACATGGGGAAAACAAAAAGCTTGTGTTGTTACCGTGCATGTGAACAAAATATTGCCAAACGCTGAAGCCAATTTATGTACATTGATGTAATTTGTCGGGGGAACAATGTTTCTGCTATCTTTTGACATAGCATGCTTATCTCAGTAAGCCTAAATATATGTGATGGGAAGCTCAGAGGAGTCTGTATGAGCAGTTGCTCCCTCCAGCTGTGTGCGTGTGTGTATGTGCATTTATATATCACACTTGACCTCACACATTCAAATATAAAACTAGAAAAAAATGCTAAGAGGAAAATGACAAAGACCAAAGTGCGGGGACTAAACTATTTCACAGAGGAATACTTTTCTCCCTGAGTTTCTGTTTTTGTACTCACTAAGCACCCAGATTATTTCTACCTTACTGCTTTATCACTATGACCAAGCTCCCATAATCCTCTCTGACACTTTCCACAGGCTGGATATTTTACATCCCAGTTTTAGGATTTTTATTTTTTTGAAGGGGGGGGGGCTAAGAAGCTCGAGGGAGTGACATCACTCAGAAGCCGATTCCAAACATGATGCTTTATTAATCAGTTGGCGCGCTTCTCCGTAGCCCGATGAGAGGAAAAGTACATGCACAACCCTCATAATCCACTCTTAGCTCATAAGTTTTCATCATGCTGCATTTGCCTTTGAAATTTTGTGTATAATTTTTTTTATTTTTTGGGGGGCTTATCTTTTCCCCATGCTGGCTTTGAGCAGTTTAAAGTCTCTCATTCTTTACTTCTTTGATAGTAATGGCGGAAATGAGCTGGGTTCACTAATCCTGCCCTCTGTTGCCTTCCAGCCTTAAACTCCTTATTTACTCCTGACAGCTTCAAATTGTAACCGTGATCACATTTTCCACACCATTCCTGAACCCCACTCAATTTTAGATCCGACTCGCCTTACACAGTGAAGGGAGGCTTTCTCTTCCCCTCTGTGGCTCTCTCTCTCTCTCTCTCCCTCCATGATCCCTCTCTTCCTCCATCTCTTTTCAGTCCAAGCTCGCCAGCTGCCTTGAGGGCTCCATCACCAGCTGACCCCGATGTCCCTTTGTTTTCGGAGAGTCCCTCTCCCTCTGTGCCTCTCCGAATTGAACAGTCCGTTAGTTAAGATTGAAGCGAAAAGAGTGAGTGGACTCGAGATTGGATTAGGAGAACAGAGGAGAAAGGAGGTGGATTAATCAATCCCACTGTATTTCTCTGGGTGACAGCTACAGACAGTTCTGTCATTACTGTCTGATAAGGTTGGGAGCAGAGGCGTCTGCCTGGTGATTGAACATTGGCTGTTTGTTTGAGCACCCCTCTCTCTCTCTCTCTCTCTCTCTCTGCCCTCCTAGATTTTCAAAGAATTGTTTGTATGCTGTGAGTAAAGGCATGCATATTTATCTAAGGCATGCCTGTAGGAGATTAAACGAGGAATAAAAACTTGTAAATAAGAGAAGAAGCATATTTAAGCTTTTACAAATCATTGCATAAGCTTTTGCTAATCTAGATTCTCCTTCCCTTGCTTCTACTTCAGTAACTTACTTCACACGCACTGTCTCAGTTCAACTCTTCATTTTAATTCAAAGAGTTTTATCGGCATGGTGGCACGTAGTTGAAGTGAACTTTGCAGAAGCAGACATGCACCAGGATGACGTAACAGGAAGATCCATTAAAAAGTATAGACTGGGACAGATGGCTCCGTCTGCACACGCACACTTAATTGCTCACCAAGGGCACAAATACCTCAGTCCAACGATGAGAAAAATGCAGTAAATAACAATTAATCTTGCTCAGTCTCTCTCCTTATTTCTCAGTCTTTCATGTGCCTGCACCACAATCTAAGAGCACACAGACACCCAAACGTCACCTGCGCCTTTACGTATGCACACCCCTAACTGGATAAAAGAGTGCCTACCTATATTCTGCAGCAGGAGCGTAGACTTGGTGGCGATGACAGACAGCCGCTTTGTTTGAGCGCTGGCTGTGTGCCCAGACTCGCTCCACCATGATGCTGTGGGCAGCAGAGTGCCTGGCGAAGCTTCACATCGCTCATTAGACGCCCCGGTGGCATACAGGCCAGCAAACAGAGACGAACATGGGAGCCCGGGCTCGGGCCCAAACCTGCAGCCAGGACGTCAGGGAGACACTTCTCCTGATCCTGCTCACTGAGTCCTCCTGTTGGCAAGCATCTGCCCTGATGAAGTGAAACTGCCCTTTATTTTCTAATAGGGTCTCACATTACAAGACACATGTGTCCGGAGGGAATCTCATATCTCTCTCTGCATGGAGCTGCTGGGTTGGTCAATTAGTTGGTGGTGGAAACGGCAGGTTTCACAGTTATGGCGTGAACATGTTAGTGCACAGGTGGATGGAGAGTTGCAGAGCAGATGGTGCAAATAACAGTACATTTATGAGTTGTTTTAATTTGCATAAGCATGTACGGGTATCTCAACATCACTGACTGGTGAAGTCATTCAAAAAAAATCAACCCAGCATGGAAATAGAGACATCAAGCCAGATGTATAGCAGTAGGAAGCAAAGCAGCTGTGTAGATGATGAATATTTTTCCTAAATGAGTGTTGGAGTTGAGGAGTAGAGCAGGAGTAAAGTCCTTTTGCACAGCGTTTCTGTCAAACTTTAAATGGCTCAATTTGCATTGACTGGTTTCCTTCTCCGTCTAGATACTTTCAAACACACACACACACACACACACACACACACACACACAAAGCAAGGTGTGAAAAAGAGAAACTGAATTGCTAAAGCTCCCATTGAGCTGAATGTCAAGCTTGTGACTTTAATAATGGCAGGGCTTGTTGTGCCGTGCGCAAAATAATTATTGTGTCATACATAAACTGCGAAATTTGCATGTCAAATGGAGCAACCCGCAATTAAAAGTGACTCTTGCTGACAACAGCTCCTTTAAAACCAATAAGCAATTTTGTGTGATTTCGCCATTCCAATATGCCACCCTCTTTCTACAGCAAAGCTTTTTGCATCAGGCGGCTGCAAAGCTTTGTACTGTAAGTCCTGAGATTAAAACGTTCTACCCCTCTCACTGAGTATGATTCATCACTGCAAATAGCTTGGAAATACACATGCAGCAGCACACTGTGTCCAAAAAGTGTCCACATAGGTTAGCGTGATGTTGTTTACGCTGCAGAAATATCATGCTCATGTAAACCCTTGCATGGCTACGTATAGAGAGTATCTTGTTCTCAAAGCCACGTTTAATACATGTAAATGCCACGGCTGTCCTCTCAGACCTGTCACCACTGTGTGTGTGTGTGTGTGCGCATATGTATGTGTGTGAGTAAGTGAGGATCCCTGTGGAGTTCTTTCTCTATTAATCAAGACTTTACTATTTGCCTGGTACAGACAATTTTAGCTTGGAGATGAAAGAGCGATGATGATGATGATATCCTATAGCTGCTTTTTTTACTCTACTGTTGATTGCACGGTATGACAATAACATTGGATAATTAAATATCCATATATTGTTAATGTCTCAGTTATTGCATTGCCCTAAAGCTTGTGTAGCTTATTTTTGCGTCATGTTGCAGCCTCTCTTGCTCACTTCATTTCTGCCAACCTCAGCTCTATCGGATCACGTGTCCGTGACTGATTCTCACTCGCACCTTCGTTTGCTGCCTCAGCTACTTCAGGGCTAAAAGCTTTATTTGATGGATGATCTCAGCTGTTGTGTTTTATCCTGGAGCTGCAGTCATGTTTTATGTATTATTTTATTTCATTTATGTTTCTGTCACCCAGAGCAGTACAACCTATCCTGGCTAAAATGTGTTTTTTTTTTCTCCCCCTTCAAATATGAAAACAAATATTCAGTTCGGTCTCACGCCGTTCCATATTTTCTCTCTCCCACTTTTCATTCTCTCTCCCTCTCTCTCTGTCTTTGTCTTACACACATGTATACACACATACCCATCCCTATTTTTCGTTTAAATTTAAACATTAAATCAACATTATGAGTGAGTTTTGAATTATTGCTGTGATTTAATTAGCTGAATTTACCCTTATGTGAAGAGTTTGGTTTTCTCCTGAAGGCTTGAGAAAATTAATGAATCCATACGGTGCTCAAGCCAAAGCCATGTATTGTAAACGGCTCTCAGACACACACCTGCTAGTTTCTTGTCGCCAGGCAACATTAAATTATTTAACATTTCATTGGAGCTACACCACTCTTGCCTCTGCACACGGCTCTGGATCTATCCAGCTCAGCTCACTGTCCTCCTGTCAACTACTCAGACTTTTTAGGCTTACGCACTTATGCAGGAAAAAAATAAATAAATAAACACCAGCACATATTTACATGTCAGCGTTTAATCAGATCTCTCCTAAATCTGTCCCTGTTTCTCTCTAGCTCCCTCTCCCTTCTACTGCTGTGGGTGTTTATATGCCTTGTGAGTCTATGACATTGGTAGGAAGCTGCTGGGGTTATTCATGTAGCTCAGTGATGTGTGCAGTGTTGGGAGATATTCCACATGCCTTTTGGGAGGCACTGACCCTAAACGCCAAAGGCTAGGGACCGTCTCTCAAGTTCAGCCCGAACATCTCACTGTAACAGGACTGACATTGACCCAGAAATACCCAAAAATGCAGTTGGCGGTCCACTTTAGTTCACTATTTTGAGATGAAGGTTATTGGGTATTATGTAGCAGGGAAAGAATAGAGTAGGACAGACTTCATCCAGGAAGGGCTTGTAATTTTCCTCTAGCCTTATTTATACAAATTTATAAATGACAAAATTTGAGATCAGAATTTGATTTGGACTAAAATAATAGTTTCCCCACATATTGAGCTGGAATTGGCCATTTAATCAAAATTGGATCTTGGCCAGTCAGTGATGCCCTCCTCCAGTATGATGGAACTTCCTCCATTTTATTACTCATTAGCCTCAGATGTGCCAATCCATAAAACCTTCACTGAAACGTTCCATGCCTTTAGGAGGTGCCAGCCCGCCTAAAAGAATTTCATTTGCATTTGTTTCAGTGGAGAGTTTGGTGTCACATTATGGTTTAAATCTTGTTTCAGAGGCTTTTCCACCCTGCCAAGAAAAAAAATCTGGGGGGAAAACTGAATCCTTGTATTGTTTTTTGGCATTTTTTAACATGAAAATAGTCTGCAAAGTTTTGGTTATTGGCAGCTTCAGAGCAACAATATAGTATTAACCAAAACTGGTCAAACCTCGATCAGAAAACCTGACCTGACTGGATTTTGTCACTCTCAGTGACTTTGAGCAGTGTTATATAGATCGTGTGCACTCAGTTATCACATCGTGTTATAAGAAAAAGGTGAAAAGCCCGTTCACAACAATCACCTGCAGAAAACCCTCAAACTGAGGAGGCAGCGCAGCGATCCTGGTGCGTTCGGGATGTAAGTATTGCGTCAGAAACTGGAGCTACAGGGCACAGATGGTGAAGTGGCTCAGTTACAAGATGAGTTTAAGAAGGAACTACTCACCATAGAATAAAAAAAAAAGCTTCCAAACAACTACATGAGTCCCTTAATCGCAAGGTGATTCCCAGTTGAAACAGTTAAAACATCAGCCGTTCTGGTTTTGGCTCCATCTTAGTGGGACACAGGGATTTGGAAAGCATCACAGATGGAGTATAATGGAGTTTAAATCAGTAGCTGCTAGCCAATGGCCCACAGCCGCTCTGTTGCTGTAAGCACTGTGTAATGATGTATAGATGTAGCATCTGTAAATAAACTGAAAGTGTAATCAAACTAACACACACACGCACACACACACACACAGATTCTCAGCCTCTGTATTTACTCCTGTCTGTACTTACTCCAGCAAACATGGTCGCACTCCCAGATGCAAGCGTAATCTGTGTGTGTGTGCGCGCATTTTCTTGATGTCGTTTTTGGTGTGTGTAGGCTCCGGGGTTCCTCCGAGCTCTGTCTCCTCCCTTCCTCCTTACTTCTTTTCTTTTCCCTCTTCGTTCCCATGGGTTGCTGCTTAGCCTCCCCTCTTGCTCCCTCCCTTCTTTATTTACTCCTTAATTGTTCTCTTACTCCCCATACATCACTCTGCAGGGGCAAACAGACGTCTTTTCTCCCTCCCTCCTCCTCCTCCTCCTCCCTGCCCTCCCATTTCTCTC
>OMKZ01008331.1:8580-45173 GCA_900302535.1 Neoniphon sammara | reverse complement strand
GTTTTTTTTTTTTTGGTCGGCCACTGTCACTCACTCACTCTCCCATCAGTGATAAAGAGGGCGAGTGCAGCCAGGTATCACAGATTGGTATCAGAGACAGCAGTGGTGGTCTACTTAAGCCCGTGTTCTCTCCTCTCTGCTGCACATGGGATTTATCTCCACTGTGCCTGATTGCTGTCACAACCTCTGCCTGTGTCCCTTTTGTCCAGTTTGCAGTGGTCAAGGCACATGATGAGCTCAAACATGACCTGATGAACAAATATTCCACTGGGATCAAAATGTTTCCTGCATGGCTATTTTTGAAATATGTGACCGTGCAGGTTGTCTCTTACCTCCATTACAGCATTTTATCCCCCCCACCCCCCTTCAAGCCTCTGCTCAGGCTGCTATGTTGCGGTCCTGGCTGATAGATTTGTTTTGTAATTCAGATGGACATCGGGTCTCATTATCTCACACAGGGTGTACTGTTCTATTGTCGTCCCGAAATGGTGTGTGTGTGTGTGTGTGTGTGTGTGTGCGCGCCTCTGCCTCTGTCTACGCAGGCACCAGCTAATCTGTGTGTGTCTTTGCTTTCCAGTTCTCAATTAGGTTTTAATGATCTAAACGTGGGATAGAAAGGAGAAGGCAGCCTTTGATCGATCCCTGCAGTCGTCTCAGTGTGAGAGGCTTGGTGCCTGTCGTCTGTGTGACACGTCTGAGCCCGTGTCTGCTCCCGCCCCTCTGCCTGTGTTTGTTCAGTCCTCTCCCAGCTCTGGTTTTGTCCTTATTTCAGTTACATGCAGTCTTCATAGCAGGTCCAGAAATCAAACCTTTAACCTGTTCCTGACCCGAGAGGGACCCCGAGGTGCCACTGCCCCAGGAATCTGCTCTTCTTACATTTGTAGACACCAGAGGCAAGCACAGTTAACATTACAAATCAATAAAGTCAATAATCATTAAACTACTGTATAATCTGCAGTAGTCTGTAAATAATCACAAATTGCAAATGTAATTGCTTATTGGTATTGGTTGAGCTATTATAATAATTGTTATTGATTGGCTGTGACATTATCTTTGTGACACAGATAATCAAAAATGGAAATAAAGTTAATGCACATAATGAGGGACACAGCTTTAATGGCTTTAAGTGGCACTTCTTACTTTGCTGGAGTTTTCTCACTGTCTCATCAGATTTCCATTATGCATGGGATTATCTGTTTTGTCTTTCACGATGTTTTATGGCCTCTCATGGGTCCTCGGTTGTTTGAAGTATTACGGTAGCCTTTCCCGTCTCGAGAAAAAAGGCGAATGCCAGCATTGTTGTAAATGCAATTATCCAACAATCCTTAATAGCACCTCTGGTACCACTTAGCCTTGCTATTTGACAGCTTTATCTGTCAGTAATGAAATGTCTCTCTGACAGGCCTGTATGGCCCATAGAGCGGATTGATGAATCAAGCCTGTTAGTCCTGTCCATTACTACGCCTACACTTCCCCTCCCATTCTCTTCCTTACTGTTATACATTAAGCTGTCAGCTGTGCTCAAAACAGTGACGCTACCTCAGTTCAACGCTGCCGATACCCAGCTTTATTGTTTTCAAGTGTGGAGTTTTTACAGGGGGCAATAAAGCAGAGATGCATCCGCCGTCAGCAAGATGAGGGCATTGCTGCCCTTACAGAGGGCAGAGCAGAGTGAGGGAAGAGCGAGGGAAAGAGGGAAAGGAGATCGTGCCCCTGTGAGTGGCTGTCACATACCTGCAGGCACGCTGACATGTCAGCTGTCGTGGTTAAGGTAGTCCAGCTGGACCGATCAGTGGGGAAATATGGGCCTGTCTGTGGCGGCCACACTCCCACTCACTGGCTACTGTAATGTCATTATGGCCGCTCCGATGGGGCTGTAACCTTAATGCAGAGCTCAGAGAGCATCTGTGCCTTACAAGTGTTTGATTTGCTGCGCTGGACACGATCAGGTGCATGACTTTGAAATATAAAATGGACCTTGAATCACAGCTTTAAAAGACATTTGGTACTACTTAGAGAAATCAGACTCGTGGCTTTAACCTTAATAAAGTTCACAAGTGTCTGTGTGGTGATGGCAGCAGGAGTTCCACTGTATTGAGGACCGGAAAATAGACTGAGGCTTTCTGGTTTGATTAGTAATGTGATGTGAAGTGCCTCATAGTTCATCATTGTAGGGTCATTTATTTAGATGACTGTAATGCCAGTACTTGTAATTATAGAGCCCTTTGTTGTGGTGTTTGAAACCAATAGGATCAAAGCCGGCGCAATACTTCAAGCCGGTTCAATACAGCAGCAGAGCCATGTAATGAAAGTGTTGTGATGCTGAGGGGTCAATTTGTCTGCTGTCCTCGCTGAATGTTTTTCGCTTCCTGAGGATGATGTAATTTATGCTGCTGCCTACTCACTGAAGAGTAAGAAGAAAACATAATCTTCTATCATTTTTAAACTGCAGCAGTTTCTATTGATTTTGCTAACAGAGCCTTTTTGTTATACAATCCAGTGCACGCACAAACCTCGTGCTACAGTATCATCCAGTACAAGGACTCATCGAGGGCCTGGCCGGCTAGATTAACCATTCCAGCTCTCGCATTGTCTTTTTACCTTTATGAAACATCCTGCCTTTCCTCCGTTCACCTTCTCTCAGTACGGAGTGGAGCTCATGTCAAAGCAGGATTGCTTCGATTGACATTTGAGCTTATGTCATTGCCTGTGTGACCTCTTGTTCCCCGTGAGAATACTTGACAGGATTAGGACCGGAGCCGTGGCACAGATGTCACTGAGGGAGAAGTGATGAGTGAGAAAAGGGATATTTGCTACTTGGATGTTGCATATTTGATGGTTTTCAGAGCCTTGGATGAAAGAATGTGTGATGAGCTGGCAATGTCGTTACATGGCAGTAGTAAAAGGGAAGTCAAGGAATTCTCATTAGTGTAGGTAGCCAGCGCTCACACATCACTTCAAAGGAGAAGGTCAGATGCTGCGCCATGTCTTGTCCTTGTGCTGCATGCCTTAAGCCATTTTATTCACTCATAGCCTCTCAGGAGATGATTTTCTTTTTTTTTATGGTAAATGTGGCATCCCTCACACATAGACCCTTGGGTGGCAATTCAGTATGCTATAATTTGCTCTGCAAGCAACAGAGATGGCTCTGTTTATGTTCATTATAGCACAAACGGCTGAAAGGTAGACAAATAAAATCCTTAGTGTGAGTAAGCTGATATTTGATGACATTCGTCTTTGGGTGTAACAGAGCGCAAAGCGTCTCTAACACTAAATCGTGTTAAGAGATGAAGCGCAGGGTATTTGGGGAGTTTATATACTTGTCAGGCTCTCCAGCTCATTTCATTTTATGTATTTCCATGGCTGCTAGCAGCTTGAAGTACTGTGACTGGCTGGCCGTAAAACAATATTCCCCTGTATGGATCGACCACGATGACTGGGTTGTGATTGCTGTAGAGGACGGAGCCAGAGCCTGAAGGCTACACTTGCCCGCGCTGCAAGATGAAAGGGTCAGATAAACATTTTGAAGGGCATAATAGAGCTGTATTTTCATTATATGTAAGCTGTTTAACCTCAGCAGGCGTTTAAGGACGTGGTTGTTTTCATCTGCTCCATGAAAACATAACACTGGCCTTTATCTCTTATCCAGGGTGTGTCAAAAAATATCTTACTGCCCAGACTGCGAGAGCTCCATAAGCCTATTTGAGTAGTTTAATTTTCACATCATTAACTGTATGATTACTTGTGGCATGAATACAGGCCATATTTTCAAAATAATACAGTAATTCTCAAAATTCCTCTTAAGCTTCAGCAGCCTAGTGCAGTTTCACCTGGAGGTCTTAAGGACCTGTGGACCCTTGTTGAGCGCTGATTATTGATAGAGTAGTAAGGCTTGTGGATAAAAGTGGAAATCTGACTCCAAGTGCTGTTTTGTTTAAACCGAGCAGTATAATCCAGAAATATTATCACCTAGTGGGTAGTTTGAAATGGTATACACAAGTCAAAAGTACAATTTCACCAGAAATTTGCTTTTTAAAGCAGATTTTCTTCCTTTGGGAGTCTGCTTTTAGATCCCTGGCATTGTTGGGGAAACACCCTTTTGGAGGTTTCGTCTGTGCTCTTATTAGTTGTGCACACTACTGCTGTCAGTGTTTCAGAAATGATAAAATACCTACAAGAGAGGAGAATAGGTGGTGGTCCTTAAATCACATGTTCCTTTAATAATCCCAGGTCTGTGTAACATTGTAAACACAGACAGAGCTGAGCCAGTCACGGTGTATTGTTGGTATTTTGGACCATGTTAGCTGTGGCCAGTTGGTTGACTCAAGTTACACACATCTTTCATTCGATCTCTCAGTGGGTCCCGTACAGAAGGTATCTCTTTATCAAATCTTAAATTATGTAATAGATTAACAAGATTAAATTAACACATAACATGCACCATGATTTTGTGACAAGATTGATACTGGGATGTAGGTATTTTAGTACTATAACGCTATGGTATGTGCAACTCATACAACACACATATTCACTGTAGTTCAAAATTACAGTTCTGCCTAAGTTATGAAGAACTATTGTGCCTGTGTGGCGTGCAGGAATGACGTCATAAATTAAAACTCTTAATTAAATGCATATTTGAAGTGCCAGTAACCGTATCTTTATGTATGCACACTGACACACACACACACACACACACACAGACACACACACACATGCTCACCATGTCACCGGCTTCTCCTAATTGATTTTTAAGTGCTTGATGATCAAAAGCAGTTTTGTTGTTGCCGTGTCCCCTCTGTCCTGAACCTGCTAATGACTTCTGCTCTAATGAGAACCTTATGTGTTGTGGTCAGATGCACTTAACGCTGTGCAAGGGTATTAAGCATTCAATTAATTAATCATTCTTCAAATGGATTCTTTCACACACGACAGTTAGCAGTCTGTTAGGCTCAGCTGGGCTCTCAACCCGATGCCATCCGGGCTGTTTGTGGGGAGACAATGACAGATAAATGATGAGATTGTACTTGTGCAAAAACAATCACTCTCATTTTGTTATGCAGTTCACTGAAGTATTAACTGCTTTCTTCACTCATTCCCGCCTCATCCTCATTAAGAAATTGGGCTTTGAACCTCACGGAAACATCCCAGTGAGCTGTCGGTATAAATGAAGATTTAGGATTCACGCCTCTGTGCCTCTTCATATCAGTCTGTATCACTCACTGTCGCACTCCCTCTGCTCTGTGGATCATGTGATCAGTACTAAAGCCAACTTTTGTCATGTCTGTGCTTTTGAACATTAAATATTGAGTTGATCAAATCATTTTCATGAAGTGCAGATCAGTAGAATCGGGAAGATTAAAGCGATCAGTCATTCACTCATTCTTTTTTGTTGCTTGTTTGCTGGCTTTGTTGTCCAATTTTCTGTCTTCCTATCTTTTGATTGTTGCTTTCTCTGTTGCTTCCGTGGTAAAGTGTTCTTGCAAGCTTGATTACTAGCTTAGTTACCTTTTTGAAGATGAGAGGCATTTAACAGGAACATATGGACTGGGATTTGAATCCAACCCATAGCACCTTGTCTGATTGAAAGACAGTGATCTTCGATACTTAAGCAAGACTCAAGCATGATATCAGTACAGTAAAGCACTGTTTGAAGTAGGGCTGGGCAGGAAACCAATATTAAAATGGTACCATGATATAAGACTAGATATTGTCTGGGATTTTGGATATTGTGATATCATGATATGGCTTAAGTTTTGTCTTTTCCTGTTTTAAAGGCTGCATTACAGTAAAGGAATGCATGTTTATGACGATTATAGCTGTTTGGTTATTTGCCTTCACATTACTAGTGATTGTTTATCAAATATTTTGTGTAGAAAAACAGTATTCATCCCTACAGTATTATGACTATATTCTGACTTGAACTGGATTAGTTATATTGGGAGAGGTGCTGTGATCAAGGATGTAGTGGAGAGTAAACCCACCTAAACTCAGTTTACCCACCATTTGACATAAATCAGTATGAGGTAAATTTATAGTTTACAACATAGTCAGTTTGAAACTCGTGAAAGTTGCACAACTAAGGGGTCTTTTAAGAGAAAAGAATGATTTTTTTTCCTGAAAAATTAGTTTATATTGGTTTATGTTGCCTTCTGCTGACCTCCAACTGGCAGTCATACAGTAGTTTACCTAGCCCAACTTTTTTTTTTTTTTTTTTTTTTTTTTTTTACCACAACATCTCTACCTGCAAGGTCATTTTTAGTGGGTAATTGTGTCCCAGTTGACCATTTACATGGGATAACGTGTTTCTGTAATTTCCAGCAAGCAAATTCTTGTAGCCCAGATGAAAAACGTAATGATCAGCACCTCTGCTTGTACACAGCAAATCAGTCTCACAAGGATTATATTCACTATTGCTAGCAAACATTTTCCTTTGCAGGGAAAATTTGTTCCACTAGATTTAAATGTAGCTAGCCACCTACTTATTAAATGTTGCCATACAGGAGATAAATTGCATCAGCTTTCAACATTTTGGTCTCCAAAAGGATTATATTTTATTCCTGCTTAATATGGGTCGCCATATTGTGATGTTAGTGGCTGATGCACTGAGGTCAAAAATCTCCTGCAATACTGCCTTCATTAAGCCATTTGAGCCAGCAGCTTGCATGTGTTATGACAATCTGCCAGATGCCGAAAACGAAGCACATTATTACACTCTGGAGATGTTAGCTTGAACTGGATTGCTGTTATACAGTGACCTTTGAGTTTGTGAGGAAACAGCTGGGTATCACTGTGGATTTTTTTACTTTAAAAATTTGTTAAAAAAATAACAAGATAGATTTAATAGGACTGCTGTTGGTAACGATAATAATTACAGGACCTCCCTTTCTAATACTAATCCAGTTTGAATAGAGCTTAGGCTTAACTGATGTTTTATATCTGAGGGATATGATGAAGAGCTAATACTGGAAAACCAATGGTAAGTTTTTGGCTTCATTATGCAGAACTAAAGTGCATTATGCTTCTTGTGTGTGTGTGTGCATGTGTGCATGTGTGTGTCAGTGCATGTATGTGCTCTGCGAGAAGCAAAGCAATCTCTTTATGCTTCCCCAGTGAAGGGGCAACATGTTTTGTTTTTTTTTTGTTTTTTTTTTTTGTTTTTTTAGGCAAATGCTTTCTCCAAACCTGTCATTTTAAAAGCATGTCAAAGCTGGAAAGAAAATCCCCCCCCTTGTTTTTTTTTCTGCACCATTTGAACTAATAACTCTGCCGCTGCATGTGCCCATGTGCAACAGTGACAGATGGGTGTGATGAGATTGTGCTTAACAGACTGTGCTTCCTCTTCCTCCCCATCTTCCTCTTCCTCTTCCTCGTCTCTCTCTCTCTTTGGGGAACATATGGATTCGGTTTGCCTGTCAGGGCTGTTTGATCAGAAGTGGTCTGCTGAGGATCTTCGCTTTGAACTGACTCGAAGCTGTGGCGAGTTTCTCTCCCTTTGTTTGGGGGACTTATAGAGGCTATGCTCTGCTCTCCACATGAATAATCCGGCACATATACCCAATCCATTTTTATATGTGGGGGCGAAGCTGCACTGCTGCACACAAGTATAGGGTTGTTTGTCAGTATAGATTTGTTTCTGTGGATGTGCGCTTTTGTAGACACCTCTGAATATCTGTGTGTGTGTGTGTGCACGGGTGTGTGTGTGTGCGCGTGCATGAATGTATAATCAAGTCTGTGTCTATTTGATGTTCCTCCGTCGCCTTCTCTCAGTTTGACAGGTGTGCTATCTTTTCTGTTCTATTTGCCACACTTTGAGGTGAAGAGGACACGTCGCTCGTGGACATGAGGGACACGCTATGAATTTATCATGTGACCCAGAATAGTTGCAGGGAGATGGCGTCGGACGGGGGCCGGCGCTTCACTCCTGTCCCAAGCCTGTCATTGGTTAGAGATGAATTATTCATCTTTTTTTAATGTTTTTTTTTTCCTCGAAAACATCATGATCATAGAATCACGGATCGACCCGTCTGTATGACAGTAAGCTGTCAGAACTCATCCCATCTCTCCTCCAAGCACAACAATTGCCTGCCTTCACTTCACTCTGTCCCTTATATAGTGTGCCTCATCGCTTTGAATCTTTCAAAGAATTTCATTTTTGTCTCCCTGCACCTCTCTCTCTCTCTGTCTTTCTCTTTTGTCTCACCTTGAAACGGCTCATCAGATCCACTTTGGATGGATCTCTCGACTGTCTCCGCGTGTCAGAGTAAACAGTTTCAAAAGAGCCTGTTAATAATTTCTACTGCAGACTGTCGTTGGGGTGGTGTCTGTTTGTATGGATGTGCCTTTTGGTGTGTGTGTGTGTGTGTGTGTGTGTGTGTGTGTGTGCGCGTGCGTTTCTGGCTCCATCCGGCATGCTGTTTCATCCCAGTACATCCAGTGCTGAGTTCCTGTGTGATGTCAGAAGAGATTTGTGTTTGATGTGCAGGCAGGACCCCATCACCCAGAGCCCACAGCAGCACATAGAGACTTTAGAGACTTTAGGCCCTTAGCATGCTGGATAACAGCCCAGGATGTCACTGTGAGCCTCAGACCTCACCTCAGGCTGGTGAGGTGGCGTGACATGGTTATCCCTTTTGAGGACGCTGATGTTTATATACTGGCATCATAGACATGGCTTCCTGCCACTGTATATACTGTATGTGGGGTGTTTTCATCCTGAATACTTACTTAACCCATCGTCTGGCATTTTGGATATTGTAATATTGTGATAGGGCTTAAGTGTTGTCCTTTCCTGGTTTTAGAGGCTGCATTACAGTAAAGGGAGACAATTTTCTGAACTTAGTAGACTGTTCTAGCGACTCTATTATTTGCCTCATACATCACATTAATAAAAATTTCTTCTGTGTAGGCCTAAATCTTATGAAAAACAATATCATCACAATATCGATATCAAGGTATTTGGTCAAAGATATGATGTCTGATTTTGTCATCCAGCCTCTCATTACACATCCACAAACTATTTCAGAGATGAAGAGTTGAAGGCGCGTGATCCCCGGGAAACCAGATTAGCCCTCCTCCTCAGCCCTCCTCTGTGGCGCCTCTTCATCCCTGTCTTCATCCCTCTTTCCTTCTCCTCCTCCTGGAAGCCTTTAGGGACTGCAGCTGTGTCACTCTCTCTCCTCCCTCTCTCCATCTTCAATCTGTCCTTCCTCCACCTTCCTTGTTTTTCGATCTCTAAGCTTTCATCACACGAAGTTGAAGACCTGTGTCATTTGCCAACAGCTCAGTGTGAACTCCCCATGGAGAGCTAGGTGTGTCTATGTGTGTGTGTGTGTGTGTGTGTGTGTGCGTGTGTTTGCATTAAGCAGAATTTGTGCATGCGTGTGTATTTTTGTGTCAGTGTGCATGTCCCCTATTAGACGCTCCTATTACTGTAGTTTGAGTTTTAGCATGGCACTCCGCGATGGAATTTCTCCTGAGTTGAGATTTACACCGGAGAGACAAGAGCCTGCACCTGTCAACCAGCCATCCAATCTCTCTCTCACACACACACACACACACACACACACACACACACACACACACAGATATACATCCCTACACTCGCTCAGCTCCTCTGAAGTGCCTGACTTTCGACAAATCCATTTTTTACGCTCTCTTCCTTCCATGGTTCTGTCAAGTTGTATAATCCCATATCACCTTCTGTAAACCATGTCACATCTCTGACTTCTTTTTTCATCTGTCACTCCTTAAAAAAATCTCTCTATCCTTCCTCTCCTTCAATTTGTCATGTTTTGCATATTACTTATCTTTCTTATGTCTCCTGTCTGTATGATTCTGATCTCATATAGTTTTTTTTTTTATCTTGTTTTTATTTGTTGTCGCCAAGTCCCTCATGTCTTCGTTTATTCTTCATGGTCAGCGGCTCCATGCATTGTTTCTCCTTCCTGCCACCTCCTCTCCTTCAAAAACATGACTTTTTGACTTGACTTCCTTTTAACGGGAGTCTCAATGTTGCATTAGCGGATCTCTCAGAAGACGTGGCACAGATACAGAATCTACCGCTTCCTACATCACTTTGACGCTATAAACAGTTGCTCTATTTCAGCCAAACATCCCCTCATTATTTAATGGGCTCCAAAAGGAAGGGAAAGAGAATGAATAGGTTTGAATGCTGTATTAACAAATGACTGATTATCTCGCTTTTAAGTGGTTATATTATAGGTCTTGTGCAATCATTTCTTTGAATGCGCACTGGTGAATGTGATGTTGATGCTGGAAGATTAATCAAGAATTAATTGTCAGTGATGTGCTGAGCGATTCTCTGTGCAGCGAGAGCAGATACAGCGGCGGCGTTGTTGCTCGGGATTCTAATTGCCTTAGTATTCTTCCTGTAATTAACAGTCTTGGCTAATTACGCTAGGATCCCAAACCTCCCTGTTCTCACATTATCAGGATGAGCTTGGCGGGAAGGAGAACGTGCACATTTGCATAAACACATTCATGCGCACACACAAAGTATTTCTGGATGTTTTTGACACTGTATATTGCAACATGAGATTATTTACATATTTACTGTTGCTCTTGCCCTTTTTTCTTATTTATTAGCACAAATGAAGCAATAAAAACAAACATATATAAAAACAAACATAGCAGGGATTGTGCAGGAGAGGTATGAAACCCCAAAGCGCTTATAGTAAAAACCTCCTGTCTAGGTTGTATAATTTATCCTAATACCCTGAATTTCCTTAACATAATTTGATTGAAAAAGAAGAAGAAGAAAAAAACAATAATTATAATAATAATAATGATGATAATAGATGAACGAAATGTAAACATAAAGTATTCTGGTATTCCAAAGTGAAGGTCCTCTGTATTTCATGGCATATTGACCAAGAGTGGTGTGGCAATAGGGAAGATGAATATCCTTTGCTCTCCTCAATGACATAAGGACTTTATGTCATTTACAACGGAGCTGCGTGAGATTTCTTTTCAGTATTTGTTTAACCATTTGTTCCACTGATTTGTTACCAACAAACGTGGTCTCATTTTCCTGGAGACGGTTTTGGGCTGTCGGCCGTCCTCAATTCAGAGCTCGCTGTCTTGGCAGCGGCGAGATTAAAGCGGAGTGTAGGAGAGATGGGGAGTGGGCCGGGCAGTGTGGCAATGCCCAACGGCACAGGATTAGAGGGTGGGACAGTGAAGTAGGCCATATAAACAGGCTCAGCTGAAATATGGACAACAGAGCATAACATAGAGAGAGCTGGATGGCCCAGTACATTTCATCATCATGTCATTATGCTATAATCCTAGGCCAGGCCACCATGCTGCCTGCATGTGTGTCAGAGGGGGATAATTATCGGTCAGGGACACTTGTGGATATTGTTATTTTCACCTCAATTCAGAAGTACAAGATTTTCATTATGGATGTGCCCCATTTTTGGGGGAATTGAGAATAGCTTTGCTTGTACTGTATCAAATCAGTGCTCCAAAAAACAAATGCCAAGAAAACCCATCCCAGTGTTTATCAGCTAAGCTTTAGGAGACAAAGATGTCCAAGTCTGCATGGACATTTTTATGTTTTTGTATTCATTATGGAGAGACACGAAAGATCAAAGAGAGAGAGAGAGAGAGATCTGCGCATAGTAGCACAAGTCTGATTACAGGCCATGTAGCCAGATGTATTTTGTGGAAAGAGAGGTCAGTCTTCAAACTCAGATTGGCTCTGCGACAACGCAAAAAAGAGGAGCAAATAATCCAAAGAAACTAATGAACACTTCAGCCCCATCACCTGGTGGATGACCCTGCTCAGGAGAGGTGCAAACCAATCAAACCAGAAAAGAGGAGCTGCAGATGTCATAAGTGAAATCACTGGATTTACCTGCAAGCCTCTTGGAGAGTGGTCACCAAACATTAATGGTCTAATCTGTGGAGTGGCAGTGGAGAAGACAGGATTTCCACCGTGGAGATAATGGGAAAAGCTCTGAGAGGGCTAATGTAGAAACGCAGACGGACACCTGATTCATGAGACAAAACCGAGACCGTGAGGACTTCCTTTGAGTTGGAAGTCACTTTTGAGCAGCAAAGTCATGGCGAAAACCCAATCAGACCTTTTCTGCAGAAGAGGTGACTTAATCAGACTGGCGACAGATATGACACATGAAGGCCTCCAGTGGGATCAGAGCGCTCTGATTCCTTCAGTTTCAGTGACAGTGACGATGAGGAGCCCATGCAGCACACAGCCGAGTGAAGCAGATGAGGGTAAGGAGAAGGAATGGGTGGTCAAGAAGTCTGATAACCCAGAACGTGTCATGTTACAGTGGAAAGGGACAGAGCTGAGGAATTCAGATCTGAGACATGAGTGCGATTTCCATACAGCTATTTTTACATGAATTTTGCATTTGGAGATAAGAACACCTGAATGGAAACACTGGAATTTCACAAAAAACTGAGTGAGGGCGGTAATAACACTCCTCCCAGAGCATGGAGATCATAAAATTTCTCCTTCTTTTGAACTGTTTGGTTGTCCAGATTTGATGACTGAATAGCCTACAGGCATGCACTTTTCAAAATTATTCCCATGGTGTAGGTGATAGAAATGCTCAATGATTTGCATTGATCTGAATTTTTGAAAATGCACTTAAAATATGCACAAAATTTGTAAGGGGTTTGCTACTTCCACACAAATGCCATACAACGTTTTCAATATGCATGGAGAATAATAATTCTTGTTATCAGTCCCTAGACAGTCTATATGAGCTTCTCTACACTTTTATACACATTTACTCAGTCCGTTCACATGTCAGAGTGGCATTAGCCTTAACATTAGATATTAGCCTGTAAGTGTGTTAGCTGTTTCAGTTGCACAGTGATTTGCACAAACACGTGAACACTCTCAAGGCGTCAAGATGAGTTGTCAAGTCGGACTTCCGATCTCGATATGGCACGGACGCAGTTTAAGTTTGAGTGATTTTCCACCAGAATGCCCCATGTTCTCTGTATTACTTGCAAGGGATCGTTTTTTTACCACATTTGATACAATAACCTTTCACATTTCTGCTCCTAGAGTGCTCGAAGGCCCAATTTTACTGTAATGCTGTTTCTATTTTAATGACTAATTGTCACAATAAGTAATTAGCATCTGCAAGTAGGAGATGAACCACAAGTTCAAATGAGCTCTATTAAGTGATCTAAAGAGTGTATCTGCATCTCTGTCTGTCTGATGTTCACTCGGTCCGTCTGTGTCTGTCTGTCTCCCAGCTCCTATCTAACCTCACACCCTGCCCCTTTATAACCCTTGGCTGACCTCCGCCACATCCTCCTCCACCTTTGCGTCAGCGCTCCCACAAGACCTTTGTTCACCTCCTCTTCCTTATGCACCTTTTTGCTGACCTCATCTTCAGACTACCGTCACCCCTGCTGGCCGTCTTCCACCACGTCCCGTCTTGCCTCCTCCCTGTGTTTGGTCCTCTTCACACCCTCCTCCCCCGCCTCACTGTCCCTGTTTCCTTCTCGCCTCGGGTCAATGTTGTGTCAGAACTGCAGGCGGCCCGTGTGCCGCAGGACCAATAACATCGCTGACAACAAAAGTCACCTCCGCAGTATGTGTCATCACCAGACAGGCTATTCTTGTTTTAAGCAGGAGGCAGTTAGATTTTATTTTACCCTCATGACACCTTTTCAGCCGATTTTAAGGGGAGCCCATCTGTGCATCATTATTATGGTTTTTTGTTCAAGTCAGAAACACGTTTCCACTTTTGAGAATTACTTCAGCCAACCTTGTCTATTTCAGTAACTTCCATAGAGGAACTGAATGAGTGCAGTGAATGATCTGTGTGTGTGTGTGTGTGTGTGTGTGTGTGTGTGTGTGCGTGTGTGCGTGTGTCATCATCTTGAATCACTGCTGCTGCTGTCCTCCAAAAATGTCATGGTTATCAATCTGTTGAAGGATTTCTGTATCCCATTTCCCCTGACTTTAATTATCAGCCTCAGTCATGTTTATGTGTCAAATCTGATTTGACATCTGGTGGGTGTATTGCCAGATTTGGTCCTCGCAAGGTGCCACAGTTGCAGCTACTGCCACAGCTACATTACCTAGAATTAATTAGATAAGCTCAGTCTGTCCTACTGGGTTTACACTGATGTGGCAGTGGGTCCAGAGGAGTGCTTCAGTAGTAATCCCACAAATCTCCATTTGCTTTGCTGAATGCACTTGGTAGAATATTAAGGAGTTTTTCAGTCCCATATGATCTTGCTGCTGCTAGCTTAAATGGCTCCTGTTTGAGGTGAATGGCTGTATCATCCTTCTAAGAGTCTTAGCTAGCAACGCTTGGAAGCTGTCTAATTAAGCTTTTGACAAAAGCACCGACTAGACTGACAGTTGCACAGTCAGCTAATCTCTTCCTGAACAAGGTGGATGGACTACTGTTGGATCCAATATGATGTGAAATAGACAGATCTCCTGCTATCTGTCTCAGCCATCTATCTTTTTCTGCTTATAACAAGTGCAGTTTTCACCTGGGACCCTCCATAGTACAGAGGCTGATCTGCCTGATCCCATCAGTGTCTTCCAAAGATGTCTGTTCCTGGTTTATTACATGGACAGAACTTTCTCCACCTCACTGCTGTCGAGTGATGAATTATGAATAGATGTGAATCCAGCAGCACTGCCGGCCAGGCCTGAGGATTACTTTCAATTTGCACACTGTTCCCTCGCTCCCTTGTTGGCTCGCACTGCTAGTCAGACTTCTTTCTCAAGGGACCTTGAGGGGAGTATTAGATTTCCGCCTGAAACTCTAACCCCGCCAATCATGTAAAAAGTTTTAGAAATGAATCTCTATGGATACTCAGTGCACTGTATATAGTTACACAATGCGTACTCCTGTTGCTGCCACTCTGTTTGACTCCTGAAACAGTGGCATTTCCTCTCACATACACATAATTTCTCACTTTCCTGGTGGAAGATAGGAGGTGAGATGAAAGAGCAATGCATGTGTGTGACGTCTCCTGGGTGCTTCTTGACTACAGATAACTGTTTGTAATTAGCCTGGTTGATTAGCAGGCAGTGAAAGGGAAGTCTAAAGGACAGGGATCCTTTAAATGAAGCCGATGAGAAGGACACGGAGAGCCTACGGGCTTCAGAGCTGGCTCCAGGACAGGCTGCTGATGCTTCCTCAAGTATCTTTGCACTATGGGGCCAATAAGGGCAAGAAGAATGTTGGAATCAGAATATAGAATCTTGGACTCAGAATACAGAATTAGAATGTTCAAGAATCCTGCAGTGTGTAAGATATGAAACACTCTGGACATCTCCTCCTTCCCTCCATCTTGATCTTTTGCAGCTTTCCATATAGAGGTGTTGGTAAACAAATCAAGTCCCTGAAGACATAAGACTCTGACCTTTTGATATACAGCTCAAACACATTACTCTGCAGATGGAGGACAGTGTGTGTGTGTGTGTGTGTGTGTGTGTGTGTGTGTGTGTGTGTGTGTGTGTGTGTGTGTGTGTGTGCGCGCACATGTGCAAAAATGGTATGCCTGTCTGTGTTTGTGTGCATTCATTCATATGCGTGTGTAAATTGGAACGGGGGGTAAATTTGTGTGTGTATGATGATGTGAGAGCAAAGAACTGTAAGCATGTGATGTAGCAATTTGTTGGCCTATTATGCCCTATCTCTGCCTCTGTGAATGTGGCAGAGAGTGAAGGAGAGTCAAGCCAATAGTCATTGAGTGGGCTGGGGTGAAATGATGGTTGGTGACAGGGCAAAGAGGCCAGCCAAGCACAAAGTAGATGCCAAGAGAGATACTGATCACACTCACCTCCACCTCGCAGTGACTTTGTCTTCTGTCCCTTGTCTCTGAGATATCCATTAAGGTGCAAACTGCAAGTCTTCTTTTGTTAAACACATTCTGTTAGCAGTTGTATTGTGAATTTATGAGAAAGGCTGGCTCAAATGTAGGGTCATAGAAACAAACAAAAAAAAATACAGAAGCTGAGCTTAAGTTGCATGTGAACTTTAGGCATGTCACAATAATCAATACTTAGGTATGAAGTCAATGCCAAAAATTTTAAAATTATACCAATACCAGTGTTTTTAGTATTGGTAGTATTGACACAAATTGATGCCTCAATCTGTGTGCTTTGTTTTCTACTTGAAGGCTACAGGCCAGTTGTTGCACTTGTAACTCAGTGCTCCTATTCTAATGTAGCCTATATGGTTAAAAATGTGAAACACAAAGTTTGTGTTTGCATGCGAAAGGGGTTATTTGCATTTACTGACACGGGGTGGTATGAGTTCCTCATTGCTAGTGTTACCGATGCATGTTCGGAGTCCCTGTGGTTTGAGGTCTAGCTGCTAGTCAGTGGCTTCTCAGACAGAAGAGAATAGGGGCACACTGGGTCATTTTAAGACACAACAAAACATACAAAAAAAAATTAAATCATCCATCCACAAGAGAATACAATTTATTTTTTGTTTCTATGATGCAGAGCGCAGCAGTACTACTACGCACTGGAGCATATCACGATGCCTACCATCTGGTTAACAATTGATATGCATTGTGATATGTTAACAGGCTCCAGTGTGTAGCCTTTGTCCTGAGGTTGTGTCCGTGCGTAGATGGAAGATAAAGTGCAGTTATTTCCCTAGGAAGTGCAGGTAATTTTCTTTGAGGCAGGAGTGTGCTCCCAGGTATCCCGCTATGTAGGGTAATTGCATTGAAATTACCCATTATTTGTTTGTTTTGTCATAAACAATGAGGCCAGCTGATGAATTGTCATTGTTTATACAAATTGACATCAGCAGGGGTCCACCATTGCTGAATTAATAGGGAAGGAGAGAAAACATACAAGTGTTCTGTATTACAATGCCCCTGATTCTCTATTTCACCACCTTAATGGAAATAGAGAAGCGTAACATACAGTAATAGGTTGAACAGTTGCCATGCATACTCAAACAATCAAGGCTCATAGCCGCTGACAGAGACCCATTTAATCTACAATCATGGAGGGTCACAGAGTAATGGATGTTTCCAAGTCATTACATTTGGTATTTGATCAGGGTGATTTCAAGGACACAAATCCAGCAGCTAAATGGCCCCTGACTCTCTTCCAAACAGCATTGTCCTGTTCCATCAACTTGCAAGTAATCGCCAGACACAATCAAGGGCGCAAGGGCAGGGACCTCCCAATAACAAATTCAATTTTATTTTCTTCCTTTACAGAAGCAGCCTCCAGAAGCTTTAACAGTGGGACAGTTGAATGGCTTGATCTATTCACTGAGCACAAACAATCCATCCATTCTCCCCACTCCCCCAATTATGTTCTGTGTTTCCTGGTGTTCTGTCACTTCTCGTCCCTGCTGAAGTTGTGTAAGTGGCCCGAGAGGCTGCCTGGGGAGTGGGGGCTGCTGGTTGACTGACACACTCTGATCAAGCGGGCTTAAAGAAAGGATGTCCATTTAAGAGGCTGGCTGCCAGTGCCCACATTGCCCGCATGCCACGGGTGCCACACATGGCTGACCTATTTATGACAGTCCTGCCGACGTGGCTGGCTGGCTGAAAAGACAGACAGACAGACGGGTGATCGGTGCGGTTGTGCCACTGTGACACCCTCACAGCCCCATAAGCGATGCAGAGCAAAGCCACAAGTGTTCCAGATGCATGCCCGTTGTTACAAAGATGCCGAGGTTTGTCTCAAAATGACATGGCCACCATTTTGAAAATGTGACATGCAAATTAACAGATGATTGATAGCACAAAATTAAAGCATATGCTGCTTTGTAAACAACAGAGGGCAACTTAAGTTACTTTCACTGACAGGTTTTCTATAGTTTGGAGAGATTTCATGTTGAATTTTTTTTTCAGAAATAACATACTTTGATATGAACTACGTTGGAAAATTGTTGGGAACTAATTCCACCAAAAAAGGAATGATTTTTGACTTTGTGGAGGACATCCGGTGATGAAATGTACTGTAACAAATTACTCAATTTGAATAAATAATGACTTTAATTACATATTTAATGATTATTAGTGTACATGGTATTAGCCGTGAACACTTTTCATGAGGCTCTGAAACAAACAAGTATTGGATAAATAGGCCTGCCATCCATGTAATAGCCCTAAATTGATTGAGCACAGTAATGAATCACCGTTACAGTGTGTTGCTAATGAAAGCGTGTGAGGTTGTGGGTTGATACGATAACACTGGTGAGTGTTGTCTAAACCTTGACTGGCTTCATTGAGTCAGTGTATGTGACTGGGGGAAAGATGTGTCACAGTGAATTACAGTGACAGACTGTGGCCCCTTAGAGAGTGGCATCTAACTTAATGTTCTTTTGAGCCACAGCTCCCTTTGTGCTAACTCAAACTGACTTTGCTTGGGGGCTTTAGATTGTTTGGGAGTGTTTGTGGAGGACCTTCTCGACCCCAGTATTTGTTTTAACCTTCAGCTATGGCCATGCCTTTATACAAAATGATAAAACAGCAGCTTGTACCCTGTCAAGACAAGGAGGTGGTGAGACATCGCAGCCCCGCCTATTGTCATACATGACCGGTACGGAATTATTTCCATGGATCACATTAATCAAAACAAGTACAGTGCTATTAAAATAAAGTGACAGGCTGCTTATTAAGAGCAAGAATCGTGAGAAGCATTTAATTAAAAACATGTGGACAGACAAACAGAATTAAATTGGACATAAAAAAGGGCATGTGAATGCTGATTGTCAGCTGCTGTTTATTTGCATTTTAAGGAGAAATGATAGTGTTACAGGCAAGACAAATACTTAAAGAAAAAATCCCTATACTCTTGTATCAGTGTATGTCATCAATCTGTGATGTTCACTGCATTCAGTATCTCTGTCTCTCTCTCTCTCTCTGCTGTTATAAAAGCAAAGACATAATGTATAAAGCTTCATATAGGCTATATTTATAGATTTATTTATTTAAATCTTCACTGATATACCAAAATATTGCAGATTATACTGCACAAAATAATATTTTATTCATAAGTGATCATGGATGTTGATGTTTTTTGTAAAGGAGTGTGTTCATAGTCACTTAACATTTAGGGGTTTTTTTTGTTAAATGCAAGTATAAACTAGACTATAAATTCAAATGATGTTTTTATACAGTGCTATTATTTAAAAAAATAGCTTAATGCTTTAATATATCAACAGTAGCAATGGCAGTGATTACGAGGGGGAAAAATACTAAATTATTATTATTATTTGTAATGTTGACATCCAAACCACTCACTGAAACTCAAACACTCACTCCTGGTTTTATCCAAAAACAGATGCAACCACAGGCAATTTGGGAGATTCAAAAGGTGCAGATATAAATACAAACAGCAGCATCTAAGCACCCCCAGTGCAGACACATGGTTGTGAACTCAAGAATGATCCAAGATGGAAGCTTCATACTTACACCACAGGTATCCCTCATAGAGGAGATGATCTGATTGGTCAAGATTAGACAAGGATGCAGACATAGAAATTTAGTTAATTAATGCATTAATTTGTGTAATGAATTACCTCATTAGCATAACTAGTCATGTTTAATATATCACAGTGATTATGGCAGGACATTATGCAGTTCAAGTGCCTCTGGTTTAACAGTGTCAAAGTGATTTAGTGTGGATTTTTCCTCCAAGAAAAGGCATTCACCAAAGAGTTTATTATAGCTAGAAGGAGAGAGGAAACAACGCACCGGTCTTTTTAGTCTCTCGAAGGAATAGACTGAAAGAGGCAGGCTTTATACACATAAAAGGGTCGTCCTTATTAGATCACAACTGGCTGGAGGTGCCTTTCTAACAGTGATGACTCCTTTTGGATCATCACATTTGTGTCACATACATTCTTGGCCTTTAAGCTTTGTCTGAAACATAAGAAACAAGTCATAAACTAATGGTTATTTTAAGCTGTATGAATAGGACAGATGATTGGTACATAAGAAAGAATGAATGCAAGGAATTTCTTATATTCCCTCAACTGTTTTGTAGCTGGAAAGTCAGTTGCTATACCTTTATAGCCCTCGGTCTTGGCTGTTGTATCTGGATCCCCAGCCATACAGCCCTGCATTGTTGTTTAGTAGAGGTGGTGTTTTGGACTACCTTATTCTGTGCCTATGGTTAGGGGGCTTTTGAAGGCCCAGATAAGGTCAAAGTCTGTGTGTCAGTGGGTCATGACCACGCACTATAACGTCTTCAATTATTCAGCGGCTGTGAGGAGAAGCCTTTACATCCATAAGCCCTCTAACGGTTCTCTCTTATTAAAGATTCATGACACCATGGCAAGTCACATTCCTAACCCTAACCCCCTTTTGTCCCTTTGTTTCACTGTTCAGCTCTGGATAGGACAGAGCTGAGACATCTTCCAACAGTGCAATTTAAGACTCCTGGTATAATCCATAACGAAAATCCCACCTGGCTCCTTTAAACCAGCATTTCAAATTAACTTGCGCACGGTGCTTTCATATCGTAAAAATTTCCAACGAATCTGATCAGCTAATAGCAGCACGTTTACTCTGCGGTGCCTGAGGATAAAAGCATACTAAATAAGCGGGCTGTTTGCACACGCTGCCCCTCGTCTGTCTTCTTTGACCTCCCTTGTCACCGCAATGTCCACAGTGGCTTCGAGGTCCCCTGTGTAATCACACACATAGGCACTCACACACACACATGCATGCACGCACGCCACGCCAGGCCCCTTAGCTTGCTGCCCTCCATCCAGCGACTGGGTGTCCTTGCCTCTGGTGGGTGCCGTGGCCCTGGCAACGTCATGGTGATCCATCACCAGACTACAAGGTGGTATTTACAGGGGCACATAGGGGAACAGCACCCACCTACCAAATCAATCTTTCCTTTCCATCTTTATTTTTGTCTGAGTGTGTGTGTGTGTGTGAGAGAGTGAGAGAGAGAGAGAAAGAGAGAGAGAGTTTGTGTTTGTTGGACCATGCGATGCCAGAGGCTTCAGGGTCTTCCTACACGGATTGATGGGCACTGATGATGGCTCCCCTCAGTGTAAATGAGTAATGTGTTTCTAGCTGGGGAGACTCTAACACATGCCACACACACACGCACAGAATTCTTGCTTATGTAAAGCGTGATGAGTGGGCACGATAGAGAGTGGAATCGATGTGAGCAAATCCATTTGAGGAGCTTCACTGGATGGTGTGCTTCGGCCCGCTTGCCTTGGTGGAGAGCGCTTGGCTACACCTACACACTCTCCAACACGCTTCCTGCTCATTTGTCAGCTGTGCCCTACACCTGCGTCATGATCATCAGTCTGGCAGCCTCACCTTCTGTACTTGGCTTGTTGATTCATCTAAGCCCTTTCTTGGAGACCTTGTTTCTTGTTTCCGATGTACATATGTATGTATTCATGTATAGATAGATAGATAGAGATATCTCAGTCTCTATCTCTCTCTCTCTCTCTCTCCTCTCGTCTTTCTCTCTCACATAGACAGAAGAGGGAGAGCTGCATCTCGTGCCTACGGTGATTGAGACGCTTGTAAACAAAACTGTACCTCACAGTGAATTTTTTAAATATTTGACGATATATATGTCTCTCATACTCAGAATATGGACTGACACACAAATATATGCAGATACACACACAGTATGTCTGCTAGCCATTTTTCTTCCTCTCCTTCCTCCTCTCTCTCTCTCTTTCTCTCTGTCTCTGCACAAACACACACTCACACAATGCTTAGCTTAATAGAGAGGCTTTATACATTAACAGGGTGTGTGCATGACTAATGTGTAAGATTTAGCTGAACATCCGCAGTGCCCTCTGCCTGGTCCTGTCCTAATGTCCCCATGTTGAAACATGGGGAGGCTTCGCAACCTATTACTGGGAATAGCTCTGAGAAGGACATCGTTTGCATAAACAACTCATTAGCTTAATTTGCTGTCTTTCACTTTCTAATAACTTTTACTTAAACAAGAACCAAGAACAGGACTGGAATAAAGGTAATAGGTCTCAGTAATAAATGATGCAGCAGTGTGGGTGGGGGGTGGATGGGGGGGTGGCAGAACATCTGAGTCTCATCGAGCCCCTTGCCCTTACCATGCTTCACAGCCCACTCCATGGTCTAAATCTGGCTCTGTTGCTATCTAACCTGCAATTGGCTTTTTTTTTTTTTTAGCTTAAAAGCCACACTTTCTCTCTCTCCCTCTCTCTCCTTCTCTCTCTCTTTTTCTCCCTTTCTGTCTCTGGGTATCTGCTGTGTTTGGATGGAGCACATGAATTTCGGGGTCAGTGGGTCCACCCACTCTACCGTCTGTTTTACAGTCTCTCAGCTCACTGGAATTCATGCCTGCTGTAGACAGGGGATACCATGGAGCCAGGACTGTAGTCATAGTTGTTGAGATGAGTGTGCTACTAAGAAAGAGGGTAGATTAGAGGAAGAAATAGGTATGCTCTCCTACACTGTATGTTTCAATGCCTATTAGATTACACCACTAGGGGATACGGCCGACTATCAGTCTTGGTTGAGGGTTCTCCATTTAGTCCAGTGATTATAGTGGATGTTGATGCTAATTACAACAAAAATATTAACAACCATCATCATCATTATCATTGACATCATCACCAATATTTATTTTGTACTTTGCGAAACACAGTTACAAAGCATTTCACAATGGAATAAAAAAGCAAAGCAATAAAATCAAGGCAAGAAATAAAGCAGGGAAAGAACCACAAAAGAATCAGTTAAAGTTAAAAGCTCTTCTGTCTTTTTTGCCCCCATAGTCAACAGAAAAGCTGCAGGAAACACATTCCTGTTTCCTAACTGTATTTCTGGCACAAGTGCTGTGATTGGCCAGTCAAAGCTGATGGTTAAGTTAAGGCATTAGGTTAGAGATGGTTAAGGTTAGACATATATTCGAGATTAAGGTTGAGCAAGAGTTAAGTGTGGTTAAGGTTAGGGTAAGAATCCGCAAGGAATTTATGTGTCTTATCAGGAATATGGGAGGGGGAAAAAATAACAGCTAATGACAAGTCACCACGCTGTTCACAAGCCAAGCAACTTAGCCAGCTAGCTTTAAACAAACTGTTGGCCAGCAATAAAACTTTAGTCCTGAGCCTATGAAAATGCTGCAATCCACACATTTTGATTATGTCACCTCAGTAGCTCATTGAAGCAGCACTGCTTATTGTGCTAGTTCACATTGCATTCTCCTTCTTGTTTGTCTAACAGCCTCAGAAACTGTTAGATCCTGAACAGACGGTACACTAGCAAGTGATCAGTATTTACAAGTTGCTTCGATAACCGTGTGTAAGGAGGTGGGTTTCTCCAAAAGTGAAAACTCACAATAAAGTTGAACAGATTTCAATTCTGGCGAATCATGCTGGCTGTGTGCATGGACATCCCTCGTGCACAAGCACAGTGATTTCACAGGAACAAGCTTCGCCGTTCACCGTTCCACTGCCAAGATCTACTCATCGCCATCCTCTCATAGAAAATGACTGGTTTACAATGTTGTATACTGTCTGTTTGGCCCTTATGGGGACCTGAAAGAAGGATGCAGTGTGAACCAGCATGGTTATTCCCTGAAGAGTGTCTGGTTCAGTGACATTAGGATGACATCTCTACCCTTTGCAGATGATGTCATCCTTCTGGCTTCGTTGGACCATGATCTGATAAGCACTGCAGCAGTTTGCCTCTGAGTGTGACATGGCACCTCCATGTCTCAAGTCATAGTTGTGAAATGTGGTTTGTCCCATTCAGGTGAGGGATGAGCAGCTGGCCTGATGTGGAGGATTTCAGGTATCTCAGGGTCTTATTCATCAGTGAGGATAAGAAGGATCATGACATTGACTGTCAATTAGATGCATCATCTTGGAGTAATAATAAAGAGAGAACTGATCTACAAAGCTTTGTCAAAAAGTAAGAAAGGGAACTGAGTGGCTGAAATAAGGTTTCTTTGCAGGGTGTCTGGCCTCATTCTGTGAAAGGGTGAAGAGCTCAGTGATCCGGGGGATCTTGGTGTCAACCTGCTGGTTCTCAACACTGAGAGAAAACAGCTGAGTTGGTTCAGGCACGTGGTGAAGATGCACCTGCGCACCAGCCTGCACCAAACACGACTGACTGGGAGGAGTCCCTTGGGTGAATGGATGATGTAATTTGTAGTGGAATCTACTTTAATTTCTCTGCCTCAAGACAGAAATTCAATAACCTTGCACGGTCAGCTGATCTTGAAAAATCACTTTCGTTTGACTCGTGAAACCATCTGTGCACGCTCCAACCAGTGTGATTGTAAGCCGCCGAGACAATAATGTTTAGCAGTTTGGATTTATCATTCATTACTCGCTTTGTTTCATATTGTGAGTGCCATTATGTATTGTAGAGCTAGTTTTCTTTCAAACAATAAAAACAGAAAATTCACACGCCAAAATTACACGTTGTAGCGACTACAACAATCTTGCATGTTTCCTTTCGTTGACTGACAGGCTACAGCGGTGGAAGGAGGCAAGACAAGTTTGGAACAGCGCAAATTTATTTCAGGCTACTGTAGCTGCCCCAAAAACTACCTAATTTTTCATCACAACACAATGGTTTTTGCTCAGTATATGGATAACACTTTGAGCTTTTGGAAAATCCATTACATTTTATACATTTTCCCATTGACGCCAGTACAGTCAGAGCAGCCTCCAGTCTGCTTTGTCTGCACTGCGGTTTTCCCGCCTCATGATTGCTATGACGTAGTTGTGTCAAAAAGTCAGTACAGAGTCTACCATCTTTATTATCTACCTTTCCTGGGGCCACTAAAGTTGTTTCCAGCAGAATGTCCAAAAATGTAATATGGCTTTGCAATGTTAGCGTCTTGTTCCTTTTCTTCTCCGGAATAAAAGAAAGACTGACCTCTTGCCTATTGCTGTTGGAGTATATACCTACAATGATTCCATATATTATTTATGTGTTTTTACATTGACCTCGACCTGGACAACTGCCAGCTGACATGAGACACCCACAGTATTGTCCTGTCGATGCCAGCCCGAGTATTGGAGCTTATATCGGAGTGTCATATTGATTCTGCCTCAAAGGCGTAACTTGCATATTTGGATCGAATAAAAACCTTTTGACTTCATGGGTAACTTTTTACCTTACTTAACTTTATTAAATATTAGTCCTGGCCAGCAATATACTTTCTGTCTGATGAACCAGCCATTTTAAACCTTACTATGTACCGCTTGCTTTATAAACCACAACTCTGTTAAAACTGTAATACTTAAATTCTATGCACTAGTCACTTTTGTACTACTGTGGTCTGCTGTTGAATTGCTTTGCACAGTGTTGTATTGTTTGTGTTGACCTTGCTTTGCTCTTCTTTGGAATGTTCTGTGGCCCCAAGAAATTTTTGTGTTTGACTGTGTATTTTTATGAGGTAGAAGGAAAGAAAACCAATTTTTATTTTAATTTACTTGTAGTATATAGTGTACATCATCTGTGAAAATAACACCTGTGTGAAGAACTTACAAAACCCTCCCCAGGAAATAATTCCTCTTAAAAAAACAAAACAAGAAACACATACATGAAAAAAACAAGGGCAAATGAATTATGGCATGTGGACAGTGAGAAAACAGTTGGGATGGGAATGCAAGGAGAAGCTGCTCTTTTCTGACAGCCTGCCACTTCAATTCTGCTTTACCATCTGACAGTCTTGCAGCTTAATGCTCCGTTGATGTAATTGTGAATCTGCATGTGCCGCCCGAACAGCTGTGTAATGAAAGAGTTCTGATACTGACGGTTATATTTTACTGCGCCGTGCTGTCTGGCAGCTCGTAGACAGATCTGTTTGGAACCACTGCCGCCTCCAGTGAATTCAGTAATGTCCATGTCACATCCATGATGTCCAAGTTGTATAGACTCTACACTGCTATCCATCTGCTGCTGACTCTGCACATTCTGGCCGGATGGGTGCTGGGGGCTTATTAGTGAGTGACTGCCACCGGATATGGGGAGAGAGAACTGACCATGTGACCGAGAGGGAAATTTGAGACATTTTTAAGTGTGGGGTGGCGCTTCAGAGGTGGGGGTCAAACAAGGAGGCATGTGGTTAGGTTACTCAGCTTAAATAGTGCTGTTTCAGTTGCCACCCACCTGTCATTACAGGGAAAAATTGGTTCACCTGTGGGTGCATTTGCATTAAGAGAGCTTGATTAACTCCCATCTATAAGTCCTTGCACTGGCTACCGTCTGTCCTAAACTATGGAACGGTCTCCCACTACATGTGAGAGCTGCTAAATCAGTGGAGGCTTTTAAATGCTCATTCAAAGCAGATGTCTTTTACCTAGGGACAGTTTCTTGTCAGGCTTTAACTATTAACCTTTAACATGAGCTGTGTGAATTGTAGAAAAATGGAAAATGGAAAAACAAATCTTCCAGTGCAGCTGTTCCAAAAATCAGAAGTAACATAGGCCTTTAGCTAAACTATAAAGGTTTCTCCCACCGGCATTTAGTACATGTGCATTTCAATATGGAACTGTGAAAATACTACAGTTGGTAATGTCAGCATGATTGTCCCTGTAACAAACGTAAAAAATGGTTTCAATGCAAGGAAATAAACATGCAGTAGACGTGTCAGAGACTGTGTTCCAGTTCCAGAATAAGCCTTTAATCACTCTATACTAAAGCCTTGGTAATTATCTTACAAGGGAAACTTGTAACATTTCAGTTTTCAAATTTTATTTTATTTTATGTTAAACCAGATTCTGATCAGTTTAAGCCTGTCTGCCCATCCTAATGAATCAGCCACTTCTGGTTGCACTTTCAGACTGTCAAATTTAGGCTGACTATGGGATTGCTCATTCCTGGGCCAGAAGGAATTGTAAATCAGAGCATGTGGAGAATGAAGAACATGAAAGGACTTATTAAGGCATCCTAACCAGCAGGATGTCAAAGTTTTAAACCTTTGACACTCTCTGTTTCCCTCCAGCTGCCACTTTGCTCCTCTCTTATGACCTACTATAGTTTGGGTGGTTGTGATTCTGTGTATGTGTGTGCATGTCTGTCTATATATATGGAAAAGACTGACAAAGTTCATATATATTTTCTTTTTCCTGTAATTCTCAAACATTACTACCTAGTGGTAACAGTGTACTTTTTTCCAGTTGTTTTTTTAATATGTATATCTATGATAATTTCTCACTGAACTTCAGCACATTTGACACAGTTTTTCTGCAGTATTTATTAATGTGTTTATGCTCTCTTTAACAGTTAGTGTGCAGGGAGAGTGGTGCAGCTTATGGTAATGAGTGTGGATCTTTCCAAGTGTGTTAGTGAGCATTATGTGTGAGCACATTTATGTGTCCTTATGTTTGCATGTACAGTTTTCTTTTAGTAACGCAAACAACATAAACAGTACATAGGGTTAGGGACCTCATCATGTGTGAACCAATAAGAGTGACACATCTCATGGCTTTTTAATGTTGGAACACTCTCAGCCTCAGCATTCAATTATTATGATGTTATAGAACATAACATCATAACGTTTTCCTGAATTGCTTTCCATATCACTGGTCGGCCTTTCGTGATGGGTTTGTAAAGGGATTACTACACTGATGCAAACATGCAGCGACATAGAGAGAGAGTGTGTGTGTGAGAGAGGGACACAGAGAAAGTGTGCATGCATGTGTGTGTCATATGAAACCCATAGGCAGGTTGGGCCAGGAAAGCTTCTCTCATGGCAAGCCTCATGCCTCAGAGACTTATGCAGATGATGTGATGCACTGAATTGCTGTGATGCACTGAGTTGTAGCCCTGTGCGAGGGTGAGTCACCTCGCCAGGGACCTATACAAAGTCAACTGTTGCCATGTACTGAAAGGTAGTGTGGATATACTGAGCTGTATGTCTGCTGATTGGGTAGTTTAGTGTTGTTTTCATGTTTTGTTTTATTTGGTTTGGTTACAAGATTATATTTCATGCCACAGAGGGATCCTTTTATTTCTTTGAATTATTATGTTTCCTCACACCATATGAATGTACTATTTGCATGCATTCACACACTGTATTTGCTGTTTAAGACTTTTGAGAGCCTGTGTTTGGCTGTTTTCCCTTTCTCATACATTTTAAGATATCTCATAACTTCTTTGGATTATATTTGTCCACAGTACATATTCAGTATTCCTCTTTTCATTTACAATGCATTAAAGAGATCGCGAGCAAAACATCCACCAGATAAAATTTTGAAGCATAGGTGTTTCAGGATTTTTGTGTGCTGACAAGAGTTTAATACCTGACTGCTAGGCAGAGTCATCCATTGTAAACCAAGACTTTTCAGCTGAATACAGACCTAGCCCTTTGAGGATTATCTTGGAGCTCTAGCTTTAATTTCTCTGCTGTGCCAGGTTAATTAGAGTCTGTAATTGTAATTCCACTCATTTAGCGTGTTTGATCGCTGCTGTTTAAGGGGAATTGAGTTGAATTAATTTAGCTCACTCTGTCTCTTTTCTCTCTCTCTCTTTCTCTTCCTTATTCTTTCTTCCATCCTCCCCATTTTGTTTATTTTCCCCATTTCCTTCTCTCTCTCTTTCTCTCTCTCTCTCTCCCCTCTTTTGACAGGTGTCTGGCCCAGTGATCCAGCCCCAGACAGGAGTAGGAGGTGGTGGCAATAAGGGAGGCCATGGCGATGTGCCTGGGCCAGGATGTTGGCTTGCTCCTGCCTGGCCTATTCTTGCTACTGATGATCATGGTGTCGTCTGTCCAGAGTCAGGGATGTCCCCAGCGATGTGAGTGCGTGACCAAGCTCAAGTCTGTGGCCTGTCGTGGTAAACGCTTGTCTGCACTGCCAGATGGCATCCCCTTAGACACCAAAGTCCTGGACCTAAGTGGGAATAAACTTCGCTGGGTTGAGCATGGTGACCTGCTTCCGTATCCACGTCTTGAAGAACTGGATCTAAGTGAGAACACGATCAGTGTCCTAGAACCTAATGCTTTTTCCAGTCTCCAGAACTTGCACTCACTCTCCCTGAGGGGTAACCAATTGAAACTGGTCCCCATGGGGGCTTTCTCACGCCTCTCCAACCTGACCTCATTGGACCTCAGTGGGAATAAGATTGTGATTCTTCTGGACTTTACTTTCCAAGACCTGAGAAGCTTGAGGAACCTGGAAGTTGGAGACAATGATCTGGTGTATATCTCCAACAAAGCTTTCCTGGGTTTAGTGGGGCTGAGGGAGCTGACCATTGAGAGGTGCAACCTGACTTCTATCTCCAGCCAGTCTTTGTCTTACCTCCGTAGTCTGGTGACTCTACGGCTCCGCTACCTCAGTATCTCTGCCTTAGAGGACCAGAACTTCCGCAAGCTAGGAGGCCTGCGGGGCCTAGAGATTGATCACTGGCCCTTTTTGGAGCACATCTCTCCTCACAGCCTGCAGGGTCTCAACCTGTCTTGGCTGTCCATCACTCATACCAACATCACCTCTGTGCCCACCTCTGCCCTACGCAGTTTGGCCCACCTCACCAGTCTCAACCTCTCCTACAATCCCATCTCTGTCTTGGAGTCCTGGGCACTGCGGGACCTAGTCCGGCTGAAGGAGCTGCATCTGGTCAACACCAACTTGGTGATGGTGCAGCCATACGCGCTGGGCGGTCTAAGGCAAATCCGCCTTCTAAACCTGTCCAGAAATAGCCTGGTGACCCTGGAGGAGGGGGCCTTTCAATCTGTCAACACTCTAGAGACTCTGCGTTTGGACGGGAACCCCTTGGCCTGTGACTGCCGTTTGCTCTGGATCCTCCAGCGCAGGAAGACCCTCAATTTCGACAGAGCTTCCCCGGTGTGCATGACACCGGTAGAGGTGCAGGGTCGAGCCCTTAGCGCCTTCTCTGACTCAGCGCTGTTTGACCACTTTACTTGCCAGAAACCCAAGATCCGCAACAGGAAACTGCAACAGATATCAGCCCGTGAGGGGCAGGTGGTGTCATTCATTTGCAAAGCAGAAGGTGAGCCAACGCCAGTGATATTTTGGATCTCTCCTCAGCGCCGCCGCATCACCACCAAGAGCAGTGGTCGCCTCACTGTATTACCAGAAGGAACACTAGAGATAAGGTATGCACAAGTAACAGACAGTGGCACCTACATCTGCATTGCCAGCAATGCTGGTGGAAATGACACCTACTTTGCCACACTTACAGTTAGTGGACTGCCACTAGATGCAGCCCTCATGGCCAACCGTACCTACTATGCTGGGGACCTTAATGACACAAATCTGAATGATACCAGGGTCTTCTTGAAGTTCACTCTGGACCTTAAGACCATCCTCATATCCACAGCAATGGGCTGTATCATGTTTCTGGGGGTGGTTCTCTTCTGTTTCATTCTGTTATTTGTGTGGAGTCGAGGGAGAGGACAGCACAAGAACAATTTCTCAGTGGAATACTCCTTCAGAAAGGTGGATGGACCTGCTGCCAGTGGAGGACAAGGAGGGGCGCGCAAATTCAACATGAAAATGATTTGATTATTGGGGATTGTTGTCCTTGTTAGTATTCTTTCCCCAAAACTGTTTACAAACAGTCTAAAGATGGGACATAAAGACAAAGGATTTGACTTGTGTGTTCCCACAACACCAAATTCTATTTATTTCCAGGACATTTTACTGAGACGTTGTTTTCTTATCAACAATTTACTGTCTGTATCAACAAAAGGCAATCTGTATGGATCTGATATGTACAAAATATTTATATTGATCTGTGTTGTCGCATTATTTCGCAGAGGAAATTGGGATTATAGTCTCAAAATCTTGTATAGACTGTTAGAAGACCAAGCAACAGAAGCACTCAAATCCCTCAGTCTTTAACCTCTACACAGCTCTTAATGACTCCATCCTCCTCCCCTACGAGGGACCGTATAACCTTCTACTTTAAAGGACTTCACTTCTCTGCTCCACCTGAGGTGATTCAAGCACGCCATCTCCAAACTCGTGAATACAAAATAACAGGGTGGTGCTCATTGAATGCCAAGGAATTGCCAATACTTAGTTCCAGCTATTTACTGCATATTTTGAGTCACCCCACAGTCAGGATTCGTGATAAATATTGTACTATTAGGTGGTAATTTGATATGAACTGAGGCTCTGGTTGAATCCGTTTTTGCTGATGGTGTGTTTGCACAGAATACATTAAGACACCTAGAGACTACATCCTGCAGCAGTTTGCAGACAGTCTCTGCACAACACTGCCAAGTTGATCATAAAGCACCATATAATAGGATACTCAATGCAAAGGCCTGTGAGGGAGATATTACCTCTTATTTAACACCAGTGACAGTTTCTCCTATTACGACATATTAGTCAAACTTGTTTCAAACAACAATAATGGGATTCTGCAGGCCAAGATAAGATAATAAGATCCTATACACAGTTGTGTGGTGATCTACATGAAGTACATGCAGATGCATGTGAAGATGCACACTTGTCAGTGAGATTTTCTATTCTAATTTATTCAGTATACAGTATATAAGACTCTTGCCCTCTTGATATGAAAATTCTGTATGACAAAGATTAACATATGTACAGAGTTGGATTCTTACTTTGGGGTAATTTCTAGTCCTTGTAATTTGTTGGGATGCCTTCATCCCATAGTTAAAGAGTTCATGCTGTATAGATTGGAGATACATGATTTGTATTATATATTTTGTAATCCTTGACATTGAAATCCTTGTGGTTGTTTATAGTAATGTCGAGTGATCCAGCAAATTATACTATTCTACTATAATTCTGCTGTTAACGTCTCAAATCATTGCTTACTGGTAGATACTGCACTGAGATTATGTCCTCAGCTGGCCCAACAAATTATAAAGGGTATTTGTGTCCAGTTTGAGTTCATTTGCCTATTTTTGGCTGCACACGACAGTGGGGAGGCTGGGTGACCCGCAGGGGAAGGAGTTAAATGGTTCTCATCAGGACCCGAATGTATTTGAAACATGCAGGGAAAAAAATGCTAATGTGACAGAGACCTTGGCTACTGGGACAAAGGTCGCAATGAAACTGAGCCAGAGAGGAGAGAGGAGGAGGGTTGTGATATCCTGGGAAGCCTTCATTGCCCTCATCACAAAGGACTGGATGCTGCCATAACTTACAGATGCCTCTTGAGACAGCTCTGTAACTTTTTGCAAAAGTTCTTCAAGTACAATTAAATCTGAAGGTGATCTGAATATGATTCAGCATTAAGATAGCTGTAACATCTTTAATTTGTGACCAAGAAATTATTAGTCTTATGCATTTTATCATAAGTAAGTTTTGGGATTTCATTGCACAAACAAAATTATTTGTTCAGATATTACTAAAAAGAGTTTATAGCACATAACTTATAGGAAATCAATTTCAGTACTGTAAAATTAAACAGCCTTTACGGTATGCCAGGACAACACACTTATATACAGTTGTGTCAGTTTTGGGCCTTGCATTTCATCAGAGGTACTTTAAAATACTACACTACTGTACCATCAACATACCAACAGAGACTTGGGGGATTAAAGCCAGTACCCCATATATACAGAGGGACATAACTGGAAATAGTGAGCATCTCATGCTTTTATATTTTCATGGCATATCTCTTGATTTGTGGGTTTTGCCTTGGGCACCCCTGCTCTCGATTCAGTTCCTAGTCTTCCAGCATCAGAATGATCTTTCACTAATTCTAACAGTGTTGCTCTCCTGCCCTCTGTTGGCTACAGACGGTACTGAATTTCATATTACTACCACAATAAAATATGATTTGATCTTAGTGACCATCAAAACTAATAGGTGATTTATTTAGTTTGTTCAAAGGCAATGGGAAGACAAGGACTAGGTTATGGATTGATCATTTGATCACTTCTTATAAAGCAGGGCTGACTTAGGACCAATACTATTTAAAAGTGAATGTCGACTGAGTATATGTTACTGTAAGTGGCAATATAAATGACAATATCAGAATTATCCTGACACACAAGCCCCGCCTATCTACTACTCTTTGGAGGTTACAACAAGCTGGAATTGGAAAATGAAATGGGGGAGCCGCCCTTGTTACCTCATTTCGTGTTTGTGTTCACCTTCTATGGATTCAACCAAAAATCCACTGCATAAAATTTACGATTCACAATATATAGTTTATGAAGTTTGAATATACTCATGGACTAATCTGATGTCTGTTTAGCTTCCTATCTGGATTTTAAAAATGTAAGCAATTGATAGGATTTTTCATTGTCCTTTGCTGACTTCATCCTGTAAAATATGGAAACCATTGTGTTTGGAAAATGTTCTAGACTGTTTTGTATTGTACTGTTTTATAAAATGAAGCACACTGTTTATAAAGCATGTGACATTAACTGATCTGACAGTGTTTTTACTGTCCCCTTTGGCCTTTTTTCTCACAGTCATCAGGGCTGTCAGTCTTTATGATGCTGTCTCACTAGTTGTTTGACAGCCTGCAGTGGCACCTGTGCCATCCATCACTGTGGGGAGGAGACTTTTTGTTTTTATTTTGACCATATCTTGTTAAAATGATCTATTTTATTTGGGTGGTTGTCTTGTTTAAAGTGAAATTTTTATTTAGAAAAAACTAGTCACATTGGATAGAAGCACAGATGGGTGTGCTATCCACATTACACCTCCAGATATAATTCACAAGAAATTGTTAATAGCAACTGGAACTGACCTACAGTAAGTAGAAACAGATGCACAGATCTGTACATCTGTAGGTATATTTTCATCCAAGTAGTTACGGAATCATCTGTAGATGATTTACTTAACTATCTCCTGTTCTTGGTTTATATTAACTAATGATGTGGTCATTGGATATACTGTATGAAGAAGTGATCTGCATAGACTTTGATGCTGCACACTGCTCCACACCATGTTGTTGATTGATTCTTGTAGGACTGCTAGACCCTTTCCATTTAATCACGTGAATATAATGAACTGAGTCATTATCTTACAGGCTGAGACTTAACTAAGCCCTGCGGTTATTTACCGGGTAAATGATTTTATACTCTACAGTTCTGACTGGTAAATGGTAAAGGTGAGAGAAATAACCACTTTTCCCACAAGGGACAATGATGCGTTTCAGAAACTTCTTAAAAAGGAAGTACAGCTGAATAGGGAAGTGTTGAGCACCCTTTAGCCTTTACGTTATCAAAATTAGTTTCAGTTTTCTAAGTTGAATTGATGGGTGCTTAAAATAATATGTTATTTTGACAAAATGTGAGTTGAAGGCACCATGTAAAGATTTATATTGATAAGGTATAACTGTTATTTTACATACCACTTAAATCAAGCAAAATATTCAGAAAAGTGTCAAATAAGCTGAATGGTTTTTGGATTGTGTGAACATGTTAAGAATTAAGGGTGTCTGGCCTTGAATGGACTACCCTGGTCTTAAGCACAGTCCTGAAACCTGATTTGCTGTGCATGACAACTCAGAGCAACAAGGCTGTATTTGCTCGAGTTAAAGCACGTCTTCCTTGATGTGAGTGGTTGCTTATCATGTTTGTTCATCTCCTTAAACTGTTACTTGCCCCTGATGAATGAACCTGACACCAAGCTCTACCATTTGCATTCAAATGACACTGCTGAAACACTCTGTGCAATGTAACTAGCAGAAATGATCAAATCCCTCTCAGATATACCTCGCTGTGTGAGGAAAAGCTAGTTTGTCAGGCTAAGAGTAGCGCTGAATTCAAAGTGACTGACCTGCTCCTCTCTCTGTGACTGTGAGGTGACTGTGGCCATCTGTGCAGAGGTGGTGATAAGTAGCCTTTGAGGAAGGATTAATATGTTTCAGCAACATGTAAAATGAAATGCTAAAGTACGTGTCATCAACCACACACAAACACTGTCATTTACCGACTGTAACATTATAATATCTGTCCAATATCTGGGGGAAAGTGGGGGGGGGTGTCCCCGCATGTCTAGCACCTGGCATACTTGTCTAATTGGAGGAGTTGGCAGTGGTAAAATACTGAAAGTGCAAAAATAATCCCAACGGTCATTTACATTTGGTTAAGTGAGGAAATAATGCCAGAATTCAATTTAACAAGCAGCTATTCAACCAAAGTTCCACAGAAGCTGCTTCAGCCTACATGATGGGAAACTTGATGCATGAATGATATGATGTAATGTGGTGTATGTGTGCGTGAGTGTAACATATGCAGCTTCGTATGTGTGGGCGGTAATCACACATTTTGTGTTATCACAGTGTCGAATCATGGTGGCTTAAATGGTATTGTAGTGGTTAGTAAACAACTGAACAAACAATTCCCCTCGAAAGAAGCTGTGGTCCCCCTTTATCACTTTTTGTGACTAATTCATCTGAACACCATTTTGTCCTTGCTAATCAGTTGATAGTGAGCACAAACTGAAACTAATCAATCAAAAGTTGTTGTTTTTTTCACAGCGACCTGTCAAGAAATAAAATCTAATAAGGATATTATCGAAAAACTGCTATTTTCATTTTGAACTGTTGAACATCAACTCCCTCAGCTGATAGCACTGATACTGAATTCAGTCCAACCCTGTAAATGCTTACGTTTCCTGTGATGCCCCTTGTGAATTTCTTAACCAATAATGAGTTCTTTATTGCTCTTTTAAAATTTCTCATGCTGGAAAGTTTGAGTGGTCTGTGTGAGTGTTGAGTCAGCAATGTAAATTAAAAGGTGGATTTGGATAATTACACAAATTCACAATATGTTTTTGCTCACATTTGCAGTTACTGATTTGGTATATAAGAATATTATAGTATATTCAGCCTGTGGCTCAAGAGACATTTAAAAACAGAATGAAAAGTGCATATATGTAATGTTTTGGGTGCTTTATTCGTACTAAGTCTTTGTGCATAAAGTCACTAATTTATTGGAGCTTCTAGTCAAGATCAAAATGACTTGGATGACACTTAACTTGAACTTGGAAATTTAACTTAACTATTTGTCATTGATTTGTGTCGGTAATTCCTTTAGCCAGTAATCCTTACTTGGTTTGTTTTTTTCACTGCTGAGCAGGCAGTTTCAGTAGTGGATGTTGTTACAGTTCAGTTTCTAATCTACTCAGTGAGATGTTTCGAGTTAGCCTCATTAGTCTGCTGGTGATGGCAGTGACGGGGAGAAGCAGACAAAGTGCAAGTGCATTAAGTTGACTATATGGTGGAGAAGTATCAGCGTTTATCATGCAAGCAGCAGGAGGTGCCCTCTTGATAAACCTAATTTGAGCATGGCTCACACACTTTCACCCAGCCCTGTTCTTCCAAGTTAGGAACTCATTTCAGATTTCAAAGTTGAGCTGTGCATGTTGAGCTGTTAACTGAGCTGGTAGCATGTCCTTATTACTGGACGTTAGTTGGATAAAAACATAATAACATATAGCCTATATATCATGTCCAAGATTTAGACTATTACTCATCTTTGCCTTGGCCTATTCATACACTTAACATTTTTAATACTGTATCAAAAAGAAAGTTTTACATCAAAGCTTATTTCTACAATCTCTTGGTACTCAGCCCTAAGGTCTTGTCTATGAGGGCGTGATCCTTAGTTTGGTGCTGGATCCAAAAGTCTGGAGTCCCTCTGGGGCATCACTTTTCAGAAAAGGCTGTAAATTCTCTCTAATGAATAACATTTC
>OMKZ01008330.1:1765-13618 GCA_900302535.1 Neoniphon sammara | reverse complement strand
TTAAAAAATTAATCAAACAGAAACTATATTAATGGTTGCTTCCTTTCTTCTGTGTTGTTTGTATTTTGTGCTTGTGTGTGTGTGTGTGTGTGTGTGTGTGTGTGTTCCAGACCAATGATGTGGCAGGAAACACCTGGAACTGGCTCTACTTCATCCCCCTCATCATCATCGGCTCCTTCTTCATGCTGAACCTGGTACTGGGTGTCTTATCAGGGTGAGTCATCCCTACACACACCAACTTGTTATTCAGTCCATATTCCATATTTCACTACACAGTATTCCAACAAAAACCCAAAGGGTGCTGGTGCCAGATCATGTTAGTCCGTGTACTTAGTACATGCAATGGAACAATGTGTTTGGTGCCGATTTTCTGCAACAGAAATTGGTTTTAAAAGGATGAGTTGCATAATAAAGACTGACAGCAAGATTCAAAATGAGGATAGCAGTGCTGCAAAGACAACATGACATAAATAACAAACAGAGGTGGCTGATGAATTAAAAAAAAGAAAGAAGGAAAACCAGCCTTCTGAGATTTTTATGCAGTGGCTACTTATCTCTTCTTCCCTGCCTTCACTAAAGAATTAAGCCTTAAAATAACAGCTTATTTCATAAAACAGCATAATGCATTTATTTAAACCTGTCCATAGGCCTTTTTCACAAGCATAGCTGTGTACTGTACTTCCACTTTGTTAAAGTCGGGTATAAAGGCTTTTCACAGAATGTTTGTGTAGTTCTCTGTCCCCCAACATGGCTGCCCATAACATAGCAACCACTGATTTTTATATGGCAATCGACGAGACACCGGTTGCTATGTGTTGAGCATTATATCAACAAAACATAATTTGTTTAATTTGTCTTGTTACTGGATCTTGTAAACAAGTCTTAGTAGAACAGTAATATCAGTAATATCCTGTTTTCACTGCTTTCCCAGTGTTTTACCTACTCTACCACTGCACAGAAATCAGGCATTTTCTTTTGAAAGTGGTTACCAATGGTTACAGGCAGCCATACTGGAAGTACACACAAACATTCTGTGAAAAGCCTCTATAGCTCGGCCAACTTTCTGTTGCATCTAACTCTGCCATTGATCATAAATTTAGCGTGACAAAACAATATATAATACAATACAGGTGATGTCATTGACAGATCTTTATGTTTCTGTTGTCAGATGATGACACAACCATAAAAAGGTGATTTGATCAAGAGTCATAAAATGCTAACGGCTCTCTTAGCCTTGGTTTGCCAGGTGGCACCTTGTGACCCTCGATAAAATCACTTTTTTATGGTAGTGCAGGTGTCTGACAACAGGAACAGGAAGATAGGTCAATGACAACACCTGTTTGGTGTTATAAGCTATTTTGAAATTATCACACAGTTGGAGGCTGTATGTGTGTGCATATCTTTGTGATCTTGGCTAGGCCACCAAATATACCTGGATTGCCATTACTCACAACATTGCCTATACAAATACATATTTACCAGGTTCTGTATTATAATCACATAAAACACCAAGAAAAATAAATGTACAGAACTTTTATTTTGGTGGCAAGGATGCAGAAAAATTTGCCATCCATCCATCCTTCCATCCATTTTCTTATCATTTTCTTTCTTAGTTACAGTAGTTGTAGGCATTTTCACCAGCAGTTTACTTCAGCTCCTTGCAGGGGCTCCCAAGGCATTTGCACTGAGAGATGTAGTCCCTTCACAATGTCCTGTGTCTGCCCTGGGTTCTCCTTCCAGTCTGCCATGGACTTAATTTGTCCAAATGGAGATGCCCAGACTGGGATGTCCTTACATGGTGCCCAAAACACTTCTACTACTCACAATGTGAAGCAGTAGCAATCGGCTGACTTTACATGGTGCAACTAAAATACAACTGCAGTTCCATGCAACTTGGAGTTCCAGGCAAGCCATCCAATGAAAATCACAAATTTGGTTGCATCATCATTTGGAATGTTCCATATGGGTTTTTTGACATGGCAACAGTAATGCAACCTGCAACTAACTGCATGGAAGTTGCACCATGTAAAGCCAGCCAAAGGTCCTCCTGAATTTTCACCTTGTCCCAGAAAGTGAGTTCAGCCTTGCTCTCCGGAGAAACCTAACTGAAGCCCCTTGTATCCACAGTTTCATTATTTTGGTCACTACTGCTTGTGAATGTGGATGAGCATTGGATTGAAGATTGACCAGTAAATTGGCAACTTTTTTGTGGTTCATTTCTGCCTGCACCAGAGATAAGAGTAGAAATCATTGCAAGCAGTCTTCTACCAAGTACCCATCACTCTTTAGCTACATGTTTGGGATTTCCAGGCCTTTCAGGAAGCTTCCCCTGGCATCTGATCCAACTCACCACCAGATGGTGATCAGCCGACAGCTCAGCTCAGACCCTCTCTTCACCAAGAGTCCAAAACACGTGGTCTCAGGCCTGATGAAAGAACTACAAACTCAGTGACTGAAGTATTGCCCAGATTGTTCTGCTACCAAGTGCACTTATGGGCCTCCTGGTGTACAAGCATAGCATTTGTTATAGACAATCCAAGACCAGCATAAGTCTGGTAAGAACACACTACCTGGGTTGCGATCAGAGAGGTCTTTCCAGCCAACTACTTAAGGTTTCTAAGTTATTATCAAAGTGAGTTGAGTTCTCCTAACAGGGCTATGGAGTCAGTAGCTAAAGAGTCCTCTATTTAACTGGTGCTTCCCAACCTGCTGAGCTGAGTATCACAATATTTTTTTCTTCCATGATAATGTATCAATTTCCCAGCCCTTCATATCGCAATACATTAAAATGGCCTTAAATTTTCCTCAAATCCCTGTGATCACTGTGACCTCTGCTCCTGTAGGTGTCACTGTAGGGCTCGTAGGCTGGAGGCCTTCCATCACTGATGTTATGGCACCTACACTTTAGTTCAGTGTGTTATATTCTCAGCTGTATTTTTGATTTTCAGTAAATTATGTAGAGTATTGCAGTGTATCACAATATGTGTCATATCGCAGTATATCGCGATATCGTATCAATCGTATCGTGACACATTTATCGTGATACTTATCATATTGTGAGGTCCTTGCCAATACCCAGCCCTACGAACGACAGTGGGTTTATAACTCACCTTCCCTGCCCTGTCTTGTACTTTGCTGTCCTGTCTGGAGGTTCAGGTTATTATAGTCTTACCTGTGTGTTGACAGGCTGAGACACCTGTACAATGAAAAGGTCCGAGACCAAAATGAGTCACTCACTTTGCATGTCACACCGAACAAAAGTGAGTAGAGGGTTGTGACGATGGCTGGTGAGAAATCACTTTTTTCGGATATTTTTTATTAGCCATAATTAAAGTGTTCAGCTGAAAATAAGTGAATTGAGACTGAATTGAGTAAAACAAGAGATTAAGCTTTCACTCTATTGTCTTCTCTGCCTCCTCTCACTTTTACTTTGCTTCTTTCATCATCTTTCCCTGTCATCCCCTGTGTTTTAACAAGGCCTCTGCCTGGCTGTAATCATCGCGGTCCCCTGTGGTCCGGTGTCTGACGTCTGTCCATCTCATTGTCTGTGGTGGCGAAGAGCCTCTTCTCACCCACTGTGTTCCCTCTCAGTGTGACTCACAGGCCCCTTGTCTCATGAAAGTGTGAATAAAAGCAAACATTTCATGTGCATGGTCATTAGTCGAGAGAGAAATAATAGGAAATCCAATTACTGGAGCAAGATCTTCTTCAGAGGCACGCTGTATTCCTAAAGATTCAAAGATGTTAAGTTCCTTTTCATGTGGATGCAGTTTACTTTCCATGAGGGGCGCACACCACATGTCTATACATGTTACATTATTTCTAACTGTAGTTCTCCAGCCTCCTCATATCTATATCTTTTAACTTCTTTGATTCAACATGTTCTTTGCTATACAGCCACTGCAAGATTACCTTGTGAAATGTCTTGCTGTTTTTTTGTGTAAATTACCATAATCTACTAATTCTTTAAACATTAGAGACAAAAAAACAAAACAAACACCAAACAAGTAATGTCACTTTTGAATGATTTAGAAGAAGAAGAAGTATTTAAACTTTTGGGTGTGATATATTCACTCACAGCACTCTGACTTGTTTATGTGCCATGTTTGATGCCAACACCAAGGTCTTATGTGGCTTCTGTGACTTCGTGCCTCTCTATTTAAAGGTCTCTGATCAGTGACAAATTCTTTATCTTATCTTACTCTTATCTTTACTATTTATTGTTAGAACTTGCCTTATTTTTCTTCTTTAGCACCAACATACTATGACAAATCCCTTGTATGTTTCTTAACCTATGTGGCAATAAACCTGATCCTGATTTTATCTCCAAATCTTGATCTTGGCTAAGTTTGACTTGTGAAATGTATGTTAGCACAATAACTTACAGCGCAATGCAATTTCTTTAAAGAGCCACTTGCAAAGATGTCAAAAATGAGGTATTTCACCCTAGGAATGAGTTTACACCAAGGGGCATCATAGTCACCCCTCACTACAGTCACCCCAGTTCAGTAATCCCATTTAGGGTACTGGCCTGAATAATATGGACTGGATAATAGCACAGCAGTAGCTCATAATCACTACACACCGACAGGACCTTTATATTCAGCAGTCACCTCCACTCCCAACTACAAGAGGTAAATATACACTGCTTTATCCAACATGCTGGATGAACAAAATCTATTTCAAGTGTGAATATTTCACTTTAGGAGTGCCTTTACACCAACGTGCTACATCACATGGTGTTCACCACGGTGCACTTTCAGATGTAAAGGTCACTCGAACAGACAGGCAGGCAATGAAGACAGGGCTTAATGCTTTGGAGATAGTCCGTTGTTGTCCCGTGGGGTTTTAATATCAAATGTGGATGATGTAAGTGATGAATATAGAAAGTGCAACCACTCATACTGCAGCACACAATAGAATGCAGTCTTTGATGTCAGACTTGTAGCCTCATGGGAAAAAGGTCCTGGGTTCGGTTTCCAGCCAGGGCCTTTTCCCTGTGGAGTGTTTTCATCTTGTTCACATGGGTTTCCTCCCAGAAACATGTCTGACAACATCTGTGCTAGCCCTGTGACGGACTGTCAACCTGTCCAGTGTCTTTCGCTGTCTTCTACCCAATGTCTTATGGAGTGTCACCCTGAATACAAAACTGGCATAGGAATGAACAGATAATTTGATGCCTCTATTACCTACACTGCAGTGTGGGTAATAGTGTTACTGTCATCGACTACAGAAATAGAAAGTATGCATTTGCTAAAAAATGCGAACAGAAAATCTCTGTGTAAAGATATGTGTGTGTGTGTGTGTTTGTGCTTGTGTGTGTGTGTCCACAGAGAATTTGCCAAAGAGAGAGAGCGTGTCGAAAAGAGGCAGGAGTTCCTGAAGCTTCGGAGACAGCAGCAGATTGAGAGAGAGCTGACTGGCTACCTGGAGTGGATCTGCAAAGCAGGTTAGCCTTATCTCCAAAACACATTTACTGTACCTAAACAGTCCCAATGTGAGCGCTGGCATGTGCTTTTCTGGTTGTGCGTCCCTGGATGCATGAATGTGTACGCATGCATGTGCTCTGATATGTGTGTTAGAGACAAATCTTTCTCTCTCTCCTTCTCCTTCATGCTCTCCTGTTACAGAGGAGGTGTTGCTGGAGGAGGAGGATGAGAATGCAGAGGAGAAGTCCCCACTGGACGGTGCGTGGTACAAGAGGAAACAGAACCTCCCAGGTGAAAAGAGGGCTGAGTATGCATTGCCTGCCTTACCATGGTTCCTCGCAACAGGAACTCAGTGGTAAACCAGGCAGAAAGAGAAGTATGATCATTTCCATCCAAAGCACGATTTTGCACAAGGCCAAACGCTGTGCACAAATCGCTTCAAAACCATTAGTGTCTCACTTTACCATGAATGTGATCTTGGTCTCTTTCACCTGGGGAATACAGTGCGGGTTTAACTGAAAACCAGTTATATTACCCTGATGGGATTAATGTGTGGGATGATGCTCCTTCATATTTGTGTTTGACAGTGAAGGTGGCAAATCCATTTGATGACTACTTTGTGCTTACTGTCACAGTTGCCAGTTTCTCCTCTAGTTTTGTGATTTTTTTTTCTGACCACTCCATCCTTTATTTTTCTCTAAGCCCTTTGTCTTTTAATTTCTTTCCTTCTCTTTCTCTCCTCTCCTTCTCACTCTGTCTCTCCTTTTCTCTCACTCTCTCAGCTCAGCTTTATATAATAATTGGTCGGTAATCTCAGCCAATTAGACCGGGTGTGGAACCAAGGGTTAATTAGTAGGATTTACAGCAATGGTCTGATTGGATTTGGTAAAGGGAACGTGCCGTAACACCCCTCCACCCACCCACCCCTCCACACACACATGCACACACACGCTTACGCCCACTCACAGTAGACACATATGCAATGTATGAATGCACACAAGTAGGCTGAATATTCAAGTAAAATGACAGCACCTAGTGGCCCTATTTTCTGAATTAGCTACAAATGGAGGATTAACATGTCTGAGTTGTTAGAGCAGAAAATATGAACTTGGCCTTTTTCAGTTGAATGACAGGTGTGAGTATTGGGGTAGACTGTCAATCATAGCTGACTGACTGACTGGAAATTTTCAATTGCTTTGCTCCAAAATGACTCATTCTTTAAGATACTTTTTGGAGGATAGTACCTGACTCATTGCTTGAAAAAAAAATAATGACAACACTTTTGCAGACTGGATCCTCCACGTTTTAGAGATAATAAATAATGAACTTAAGGTACTTATCTTTTTTTGCCCAAAAAATGAATATATAACTTACTCTTCAAATGCAGGGAGTGGTGTCAAAGTGAGGGATGTGAATAAAAGTGCAGCGCTATGTATTTGATCTTCTCTCTCTACTATGCAAGCACCATTCACTCAGCGAAGTTCTCCCAGGCTTGCCACTTGCAGAGCCTCATTCATTTTGCAGCAGGAGCCTGATTCTGCCTCCGAGCACCTCAGCAGCGAAGAGGCAGGGCTGTAAATCTGGAGGAAAAAGCCGCGCTCCCTTTGTGACATGGAGAGGTCATGTGACGATCACATTCATGTGGCGCCGGCAGTTTTTCATTCCAAGGCTGGCTTCAAGCAGGAAGGCAGAAAATTTCCGAATGAAAAACATGATTGATGCCTGCTATTCATAGATTCCAATTAGCCCACCCAACAGCTTCACCACACACACACACACACACAGAAATATACACGTACATATACAAGGGTAAATACCCTATAATAGCATGGAGATTCTTTAGTTTAAATACAAATTGCATCTGATTGTACTTCATTTATGTGCAAATAATTGACTGCTTGACTTTGACAGTGTGATATTTGATAATATTGCTTCGCCAAATAGACGCAACACTGTCATCCTTTGAAAGCAGAAAACATTCGAACAGCACGATAAAATCATAACGCTTGCTTTCACAGTAAAAGTTTCATCTCATTGCCTACATCCTCATCTGTCATTTTGTTTCTCCTCCGCTCTGTGTGTGCAGTGCTGAAACGAGGCAAAGCCAAGAAGGGCAAAAACGACCTGATCAGCGCCGAGGAAGGGGAGGATCCGTTCACAGACATCTCCTCCGTTGGTGAGGCTGACATTCCCTCCCTTTATCCACTTTCGTCAGCGGCTCACCTCTGACCTTTACGTGCTGTCCGTTCACCACGCTGACCTTTCTGACAAACGCCTCCTCGAGAGCTTGTCTTCCGCAATGAACATAACTGCCTCCTCTGACTCACTCGTCTCCACTTATCAGATTAGCATGTCGCATCTCCGCTGCACTGCAAAGCAACATGCTCCTTTGTTAAATATTCAACACAAACTTAATTGTGTACATAATAGAGGGAGCTACTTACTTAATACAGCCTGAGCTATTTCTCTTGGTCGTTGTTGCATGTCACCTAGAGGGAAAACAGGTATAATTAACTTCTCTTATTAGACTGTAAAATTAAAATAGCAAGAGAATTACCCGCAGCGTATTAGAATTAGCCTCTTTAATATTAATGAAATTCACTGCACCACACAAAGAAAACATGTAATTGCTTGTCTGTGGGTTGGAAATGAGCATAAGCATGATAAGTGAAACCATTTTGCTGCCTCACATTAAAAATACTACCAGTGATACTTTTTTTTTTTTCCCACAGACTATCTCTCATGACTGTTTTCCATACAAATACGTGTCAGGGGAATGCATGCTCTGCACAGTCAGAGCTACTCTCTCATCCCGCTTGCTAAAGTTAGTATCTTGTTTCACCCGTGGAAAGCCGTATCACAGGCTTGCATTACTGGCTTACAGCACAAAAACATAAGTGCATCCTTTTTTTAACGAGCAACAGCAACTTAAATTCACGGATATGTTCCAGTGTATCTCCACTGTTCCTTCAATCCCTCGCCTAGGTATTCTTACCCTCATCATTTATTTAACTCTTGGCCACAAGCGCACTTTGAATGCTTGTTAGCAGACATGCCTGGAATAGCCTGTAAAGTGGAACTGATCCCTGGAATTACCGACAGCAAACCACTCTGTCACACTTTCATCTCAAAATCATCATGAAAGCTGACGGCTGATACAAAAAATGTGATTATTTCACTGTATTTCTGTGGTTGTTGTTTTTCGCTTGTTTTTCAAAATTAGATGAAAATTGGCTACATAGTTACAGTATGTATGATAATCATGATAATAATAACAATTAGGGTGATGATCATGGTGATAAGGGTGATGATGGGTGTGCTGCTAATGACAGTAGTGGGATGAAGATGATGAAAACACTGGCACGCACAAGTTATTTTCGGTGAAAACTGTGAACTCGTGATAGGATTTAACCACTGATACATCTCCTCTCTGCTGTGTTTGTTGTCACTCTCAGCTCCCCCTGGCTCTCCGTTTGGCCGTGCCAGCGTGAAAAGCAGCGGTAAGATGGACAGCTCCTCTTACTTTCGGCGGAAGGAAAAGAGGATTCGCTTCTTTATTCGCCGCATGGTCAAAGCGCAGAGCTTCTACTGGATAGTGCTGTGTCTGGTGGGCCTCAACACCATGTGTGTGGCCATAGTGCACTACGACCAGCCGGAGTGGCTCACCAGAGCCCTCTGTAAGTCACACACACACACACACACACACACACACACACATGAATACACATGAGTTGGCACATGCACATCAATGTTCATTTTGTTAGCCAATTTAGATTTGATTTTAGTCTTAGGTTTTATTTGATTTCTTATTTTTTGACTAGAATATATGATCATGTTTTAGAAATTTGAATATTTTTGGCTTTAGTCTAGTTTAGTCTACTTTAGTTAATGTCAGAAGTAAAGTTTGTATATATTCCAGTGTTTTTTTCCTCACATAAGTGGACTTTAGTAAAGACATAGTTGCACAGATACATTTTGGTAACATTCAGCTAGACATGTATACTATCTGCATTATTATCCAATGGTATGCACCTTTTTTCATTTTTTCAGTGGTATGCACCATGTTTTCATTTGTCTGTTTCTTGAATTTTTGTCTCCTTATTTTCTGATGAAAATGTCCTTATAGTTCATCATGGTTTTTGTCCATAAAGGTTCATTTTTGTTTAATTTTCATCAGGTTTTTGTCCTGGAGAAACTGTCATTGACGAATATTGTTCATCATAGTTTTAATCAACAGAATTAACACTGATGCACACACATGCACGAGCACATGCATGCGCATTTATGATGCTGTAACATAACTATAGATGTAAATATTTTCCCTCTTTTGTGTGTTATTCCGTCCCCTTGAAACCAGACACGGCAGAGTTTGTGTTCCTGGGTCTGTTTCTAACAGAGATGACCTTGAAGATGTATGGCCTGGGAGCCAGGAATTACTTCCACTCCTCCTTTAATTGCTTTGACTTTGGGGTAAGTCGCTATAGGGTGAGACATGCAGATTCAAATTTAAAACCACCTAACAGCTGGTTTTATTTCCGATTAGATGCTAATCAGGTCGTCTGTAGGTGATTTGTATGGAAGTCTGATGAGTGTCAGGAAAAGAGGCAATACTGTAGATGATTAGTGTGACCTTTGCTCTCCTCTGCAGGTGATTGTGGGAAGCATTTTTGAGGTGATTTGGGATATGATCAAACCAGGAGCGTCCTTTGGCATCAGCGTACTGAGAGCCCTGCGATTACTCAGGATATTCAAAGTCACCAAGTGAGTTCTTACAGGAAATATGCGTGTCTGCAACGACATAACACACACACACACACACACACACACACACACACGTGACAACTGCCAAGTGGAGACAATAAGCACATTATGCTCCTGTCACGCTCCTGTCACGGAAAACCTTGCTTTTATGCTTTCACTTTCATGACTGTCAACCATTAAGGGATAAACCCAGCTAAGTTGTGAGAACACAGACACCAAAAGTACCCATGTGTCCACAGTCGATAATTTACTGCTGTGCTCCAAGCTATCATTTTAACAGACACCATGTTGGCTAAGTTCAAAACCAAGTCAGTCTCCCAAAAATATGATTTATCCTTTTAAATGCTAAAAGGTATTTTATGAATAATGTCAACGCTGACTTAAGATACAAGGTTTTGATGTGGCAGAGAGTGATAGTTTTTCTCGGGGCAATGCTAATTGTTGTCATTCTGAGTTGACAATCCTATTAGAGTTTGATGGCAATCCTTTTATTTCATTAGATTAGCCCATAAGCCGGTGATTCACAAAAACTGGCAGCTGCGGACCTCGACGCACCGATTTGTTTTTGCTGTGCCACCTACAGCTTTGCTGCCGTCTTATCTTTTTCTCCTCCGCTTCTGCTTTTCTTTCTCTCTTTTCTTTAATCAGTCTTGTTCGTTTTCTTTTCTTTTTTGTCTGTGTGTCGTACTGAGTGGCTTAAAACGGGCGCAGGAGTAGATTAACCTCAAATTCCTAGGCCAACTGACAATAATGAGTTCAACAGTTAAAACAAAAACACACCAGCCAACAAAGGAAATTAGCAGAGGTGGAAAGTAACTAAGTATATTTACTCAAATACTCTTCTCAAGCCCTTTCCATTTTGTCAGACTTGGTACTTTTACTGCACTATATTTCAGAGGAAAATATTGTGTTTTACTGCACTATGCTCATCTGACAGCTGCACTTCCTAACCAGTTTACAGAATAAATTATTGAGAAGCAGTTAGACCTACAACATGAGAAGGAATAAAAACTTATTACAGTTTAATGCACCAATAATTTAACACTCTGAGTACTTTTACTTTTGATATTTAAGTATATTACACTGATAATACTCCTATATACTCCATTATAATATAACTACTTTTTCTTAAGTAAAAGATTTCAGTACTTTTTCCTCTACAATAAAAATGTCCACGTCATCGTTCATAAATAACTCTCTTTCTCCCTCCTTCCTTTCAGATACTGGAACTCGTTGAGGAACCTCGTGGTTTCCCTCCTCAATTCCATGAAGTCCATCATCAGCTTGCTCTTCCTCCTCTTCCTCTTCATCGTCGTCTTCGCTCTGCTGGGCATGCAGCTCTTCGGAGGACAGTGAGTAGTCGCTTCCACCTGCCCCTCCCTTCCCCTGTGACATCCCATAATTCCTGTTACACTTTCCGTCTAGCTGGGCCAGAATAGAGCAACTCACACACACACCCACATATATATCCTCTCCTTTCCTCTATCTATCCATCCCTGTCTGTAATCCCTGGCCCAGCGTTGCAGCGGTGACAGACATGTTGACGCAGCAGGTAGCTGGCAGTGCAGCAGCAGCAGCAGCAGGCCTTTGATATCACACTCAGTGGGCACACCATGTCTTCTAATGACAGTAACACCTCATGATTCTAGGGTGGCTGCAGTTA
>OMKZ01008303.1:2347-13516 GCA_900302535.1 Neoniphon sammara | reverse complement strand
ACTGAATAAAGTCAAAGAAATTAAAATTGGGAAACCTCTTAAAATTCAATTCAAACATACATCCTGAATTTGATTTCTTTGGTGTACCTGTGTTTGAAGGTGAGAGCCTGGCTCTGTCTTTTTGTCTGCATATATCTGTTTGTATATAGATTTCTACCTGCAACTGAAGCATGAAGTGATGTTATGATGTCTATCTACAAGGTCTATCCATCATTCTGTTTTTCTATCAATCTTCCAAGCTATCTGTTTTAGAGGCACTACATGTAACATTTTAAAACATCAATATATTTATCAAATTAATTGTGTTATGTTTGAATAAGTACCTTAAACAAATGAGACCATGGTGGGGGTGATTTATTTTTGCCTCCGTATTAGTGCTCACTTTTCTCAAAATTAAGACCACATTTCCCATAAACCCTGTTGCTTTCAATAAGGATTTTGCTTCTATTCTGAAATGCAGAATGCTCAGTTTGCTCTAGAAAAACAATGTGCTCTTCCTGTTTTGTGCTGTAAAGCAATCCATGTAGGTTGTTAGCGTATAGGTTGCTAGCATGCTGGTTGCTAGCATGTAGGTTGTTAACATGTAGGTTGCTAGCATGCTGGTTGCTAGCATGTAGGTTGTTAACATGTAGGTTGCTAGCATGTAGGTTGCTAGTGTATAGGGTGCTATCCTGTTGGTTACTAGCTCAGAGGTTGTTGTTGTTTCACACAGGGATTTTGATCCCTGGTCTCATTTGGTCTCATTTGTTTATGGTTGTTATGCAAATGAGTCAAAATTAATGTGACAGTTATTCATTGATATTAAAATGATCCATGTAGCCCCTCTGAGTTGCCTCCCTCTCCTGGCATTGTGGCAACCTACCTGCGTTTGAAGGTGAGGACGACGCCGAGGAGGATGATGATGAACATGAGGATCCCAGCAATCACTCCAGCCATCTTCACTGTGCTGTCCACCTGCTTCTCTGGCTCCATGGCATCTGAGTCCTGGGTGGACGCACCTACATGCGCGCACACACACACACACACACACACACACACGTACACACACACATGTATGCACATAGTCACATAGGCAGGAAGCCACATTCAAACAGGCAAGTAGATACAATCACGCAGCCAGGAACACACACATACACACACAGAGGAAAGATCATAAAGAGGAGGGAGGAGAGTTGGGTAGCCGTCCCCGACAAACACACACACAAATGCACATGCACACATAAATATTAGACATGTCACAACAAGACACACACAAAATGTACGTAAGAGAACACAAACATCTTCATATACTGGAAACACTTGATCCCAAGGTGAAGATATGTGCATCTGGCACAGAGAGCATACCGCCGCTCATTCATGCCAACATACAGACATCATGCAAGCGAACGAAAGCGAATGAATTCTGTTCAAAAATGCGATATGTCTGTTTTGTGGGAAGGACGGAAAAAAAAACATCAGTACCTGAGGTTGAGCAACAGCATCTCTATGATATAGAGGATCCAGGCTTTAAAAGTATAATCAGTTTGTCAACCGTGGACTTAAGCTTCAAGCTGTCATTTAAAAAATATTATAATTGGTTTTAAGGTTCCTTTGTAGGAGCAGGTGTCTATTTTTCAAATAGTGGAAATCTCATTTTGGAACAAAACTCTTCAAAAAAAAAACTGGGAGCAGCATTCATAAACAAAAGCTGAAAATCACAAACAGAAGTTAGCCTAAGTTAAATTTACATGAAAATGGCCACGTAGAGACCATGGACTCGACATGAGCATACATCACAGAAAACCTTGTAGCATCAAAAACCTATAGAAAACTGACAGCCAGTGTATTTTAAAAAAGTTTCACAATAAATGAGTAGGGAGCTTTTGAAACATAATCAACACGACCTACCTTCCAATTGAAAAAAATGAAAGAAGAACATCTTCAGCGCTATAAGGTTTTCTGACAACACCTGACTACACAGGCTTACTGGGTTACAAATGTTCAGAATTACCCAAAGACAAACAATGCACATGCACAAAAGCCGTACAAGGACATCAAGGTGACACATGCAGATATGAAGTGCCCACAAGCTGGACTGGCTCCGCTTCGCTCTCTCAAGCAACATTTAAACAAGCTGGCAAACAAATGAACATCCGTAGTGGACAGTAAACAAGGCAGTGTGAGTGCAAGGTTGATGTGGATTTTTTTAGAAGGAGGTGTTACACTGATATCGATGAAATGCAAGGCAGCGATTCTCAAGTTTTAATGAGGGTATCCATGGCTAGTGCAGCCAAGAAATGACAAGGAAGGGAGAGTGAAGAGGGAAAAAGTACATTCTCTGAACAGAGGGTTGAAAGATGGGAGGATGAAGAGGAAGAGCGGATATGCATCCTGCTTGCTGTTTGCACTGTCCGCACTTTTTCTTTTTTCTCTTTCTTTTTTTCTTCAACTTTGTTAAGTTAGAATGGACCTAAAACAGGTTGCCTTCACCAAAAGAAACTGTCATATTTAAAAAATGTGGGACTTATGTCTATTTACATTGCTTTTGACCTGATTTTCTCAATTCTAATGTAAAAACATGTCCTACGTAGTTGACCGTATTCTCTAGAGTGACTTAAAATGTTAAGTTATTTTGTAATTTTAAACTCTGAGTACACTTTAAATATATTTACATTTTAAAGGAGCTACTTTTTACTTGTTCTTACGTTGATTATTATATCTCCAATTAGGAGGATCTTCCAATTATTTTTGTCCAACTCTGAAATACAGCTTACATGTTGTGGACAAAAATACATGTAAGCTGTATTTCAGAGTTGTCATCATTTAATGAAATTTGGTGAGACTTTGTTAGACCTTTCCTTTATGGGTTGGTCTCCTTGACTATTTTGTCTTCACACATGAAAAGAAGCATTGCAATACCTCTTGCTGGTAACACCAATACACTTACAGCCTAACCTCATGCTGTCTTTTATCTATAATGTTATGATATCAAGGGATTTCAGCAGATTTATATATCTGTCATCTTTCCATTCCCTGTTTTACTTGTGCCATTTTAGATCACCCATATTGCCGGCACAATGTCCATAGGTAAGAATTATTACAAACTACATGTGCTCTGGCTTCAAGTCTCAGTCTTGCTCACACTATCCTTAGCCCAGGGCCAAGGAGGCTCTTAGCCCTGGGCTAAGAGAGCGTTCACACTTGTGCATTCTAAAGCAGGCCAACCCCGACCTTAGCCCTGGACCAGCTGACCCTGCTCCAGAGAAGGGTCAGCACTGATTTTTCTGGGCTAGACCCAGAAATTTCCCAAAACATGGCAGCAGCTACAGCCAGAATGAACAATGTGGCAGCAACATGCCTGTGGCATCATGTTGTCGCCACGTGCATGTTGCAGATGTTGGAGGGCATATATGGAGAATGTAAACACTGGCCACATATAGCGTTTGTGGAACGGACATTAGCCCAGGGCTTCCGGGTACAAGGGTGAATCTTTAACCCAAGGTAACACATAGCCCAGGGCTAACGAGTGCTTACTTAGCCTAAGGACAGCCTGGGGATTGCATCAGTTCAGTGTAAAAGGGCCCAATCACATTTTTCCCCTCACTTTCTCCTTAAAAAACCTCAACTAGGACTGTTAGCAGCAGGTTTAAGACAGAATTCAGTCTTGAATCTGAGTCACTCTCTGCTTAACAACACATATAGTATACTATACTATGCTACTATAGGTATTATTGATGTTGATTGCCTTGTGTTTATCATGCATCTGCCCAGTATTAGTGATGTATACCCAGAGTTGCGCAAGCTACTTGGAAAATGTAGCAAGTTAAGCTACCAGTTACTCTACAATAAATGAAGTTTCACTACATGAAAGCTATCCCTGAGAAAAATGTAGCTAGTTACACTACAAGCGACATGACAAAAGTAGTTTGCTACATTCAAGCTACTTTTTTTTTTTCTAATTGAGTCAAACGAATTGGTAGGCAAGGAAAACGGTTGTTTATTGTAAAACAAGCTGCACCTTTGCGAGCAACAAACAAGAATATTTCCGAATGATTTACAAAATAGAAATATAGAAATATGGAAATATAGAACAAGAATATTACAGATCCAATTTTCCCTGCCTCCCATGCTAATACATATAACCCTAACCCCTAACCCTACTACAAAATGTAGTTAAACTACACTGTGTATACCATTGTAGCCATTGCAGAGATCCCTTTCCATGCAGATACCCTTTACCTATAGTTCATACTGAAGACAACTCTTTCTTGAATGTTATACACTAGAATCAAACCAGTACAATGCTACACAAAATTCTAACCCAAGCAACAGTTAGACACTTCCTGCAACTTTAAAAATGAGTAAAACTTTATTTTTCCAAGCAGCTTTCCTGAGGGATGTGTTGCAGTAGTTCAGCAAGCACACAGTAAAATGTGAAGTTTCTACAATGCTACCTCTGTACATCCCCTCAGAAAGTAGTCAGTATGTGCTGCATACCTGTGTACACTCTTAACTAACAGCTTGCAGTAACTGAACAGAGCTTTGAATTCCACTGAATACCCACCATCTTGAAATGCTGGCGGTTCTTTTTCATCCAGCTGATCTTTTTAAATGAGATAATGTGGTTGACACTGAAAATATGTCAAGTGTTCCTCATACAGAGGCTGACACAATCTAAGCCATGTTTTTACCTTTCATATGGAATCCAGTCATTATACGGAAAAGCAGATCTACTAAGCCAATAACTGTGGTGTCTTCATCCGTGGGAGGATGAATGTAAGCTGTTAATGCCACATGACCCAGACAGTACAAAGTACGGACAGATATCCATGACTTGCAGTGCCATTACTGTTCTGTTAAAGCCTCCATGTTGACTAATGAAACACCTTTTTCACAGCAACCGTTTTGAGATGAACTACTTGGTAAACACAGGTGTTATTAATGAAATTAATGAAGCTTCGGTTCCATTTATGTGTAGCAGTCTTTCCAGTGAGCCAGCATGAGCAATAGCAGGACCCTGATTCTGTTAGACCCAAATGGCACACAACCTTCACTAATGTCATTATTAACACCTGTGTTTACCTGCTATTTCAAGTCAAAATGGCTGATGTGAAAAAGGTCTATTTGTGCATTTGATTCCCTAAACAAACATTCACAAGCAGTGACATAAACTGTCTGTTGCTCAAATTCTATAAAATAATGCACTTTACTCAAGGGTAGAATCCGATATTTTGGGAAAAATATCTGTTTTTCCAAATTACCCAGACTGAGAACAGATATTCGAAACCATTTTCCCCTCTGTACGCCCACTGGTTCGGTTCCCGTGGGTAGCATTTTGTGTTAGCTTAGCATAAAGACTTCAAGTCTGCAGGAGTCATTAGCCTAGTTCATTCAAAGTGAAAAAACAAACCATACAGGAACTCCGAAACTGTCTTATTTACACAATGTATAATAACAAATAACACTGAATAAGTGGAAGTACAGAGGTAAAAATGGTACTGAACATCTTGTCTCAGTCTGGGTAAGTCAGAAAACAGGTATTTTGACCAAAATGTTGGAGTATTCCTTTAAACATTTTAACTTCTTTATTTTTTAACAGATGCCTCCAATTCAGGCATATTCCAGTATTCCTTTAATCTTGTCAGTATGAATGGGATGACATTACAGCATTTCATCACTGATAGATGCGACATGATAGATAACATAATAGATAACATTATCTTTGTTTTTTTTTAAGCTGAAGTACTTTTGAATAGTTTCTCACCCTGAAGTGAAATACCGAAGCACATCACACTTTTATGGCCTTAAAGGATTCACTTGAATAGAGAGGTGTTGTGAATAGCATGTTGCAGGTTACTAGAGGGTCACATCCTTTAAGGACTCCAGTCTTCTATTATTATCTTTCCTTTTCTTCCAAAGTCTGGTTTGACGTTAACTTGCTCAGGGTCGCTTGTTGTTGAGCCTGTGTTTATCATGAAACGCTATTTCAGGAGTCAACATGGAAGTGTCAACAAAGCAGTAATGTCACTGCAAGTCACTGATAGAAAGAGAAGAGGGACAGCTGCTGTTCCATTCTGTTTAATGAACTCTCAAGTGGAGCATCCTGAGCTCTTGCATCAACCAATTTTTTCATATTCTCACAAAAAACAGCCTCTTGTTATAACCTTGATAAGTGACTTTGACAAGACAACCCACTAATAGACTGATTCTGCAGTTTAATGCCTTGCCCCTCTTATCTTTTCAGTAACAACTCAGTGGTCACAACACGCCATGCTGTATTTTACTTTTTAAAAGAGCAAAGGTGGATATAAAGTGAAGAAAGAGTGTGAGGTGTGGGTGTGGAGAAAGAGGGAATTAGATGTGGGATTGACTGAAAGAAAGGAAGGGAAAGAGGCAAGTTAAGATGAGACAGAGAGATATAAAGGACAGGGAGAGGGTGAGACAAGGCAGATCAGAACGGAGAGAAAAACAAGGAATTAGAGAGAAATGAAGAATGTGACATATATGCAAGGGAGAGAGGAAGAAAGAGATAAGATGTGGGGAAGATCAAGATAAGTGAAGATTGTGAAAAGGGCAAATGGAATGGAAGATGAAATGGGGGAAATGGGTTAAAAAGTGAAATACAAGGAGAAAGAATTAGATACAAAATGGGGGTGCAGATGAGATGGGGTAGAGAAGACAAGAAAAGGAGAAACGAGAAACCCTCGAGTGAAACACCTTGAGATCTTGCATATCAATGCATCTTTTCATATTCTCTGGTAGACATATGGCAGGCGGTCTCTTGTTATAACCTTGATAGACAAAGACAACCGATTAATAGAGTAATTCTGCTGCGTGGGAGTGCAGTTTAATCCCCTGTCTCTCTCATCTTCGCCCCCTTCGCATTAACAACACACGGTTGGCAGTGGAATCCATTGAGCTAACAGCTTAACCACCTAACCTTGGCACGCTCAGCAATAGCTGCCGCAGTCCTCTATGGCTGCGCTGATGAGATATTTATTTATTTATTTATTTATTGCAAGCTGCAACCTGAAAGCCTCCGATGACAACATGCTCTCTGTCTTTGTAACTTGATCACGGGTAATGTCCCCTTTGTGAACCTTTAATAAAACAATAATTAAAAGAAATACATGTCATTCTCCATCCTACACTTTAAAGAAAATACAAAATCCCTCCTTTCTCGCAGCCTGTGTTTTTTTATGTAAATGAGCCATCAAACAGACAATACGGCAGAGTTGAGGGGAAATAAAAAGTTTATAGTGATTTATGAAATACTTTTTAACAGTGTGAAATTTTAAACTTTTTTTTTAAATTCCTTTTCGTTAAGGACACCTATTGATGACAAATGATCTGAAATGCTTTATACCCAGTTTAAATAAAAATTAATAATTATCACCTTAAGTTCATTGCTCAGTATTTCAAAAGCCTATTCAGCTATTAACAGTGCCACAAAGCCAGCAGAAACTGCTTTCAGAACAGCATGATGGAACGGACTAGCTCTGCTACATATATGAACACAAAACACTAAAAGATGGATATCTCATTTTGTGAATCTCATTTTTTTTCTGAAGTGGCAGACCTTTAAAAAGTTCCCCATCCTGGATCTATCCTTCAACTACGCTCCACAAATACCACAACACTAACTGCATTCTGTTGTTCTTTCCCAAATGTTGTCAGCAGAACGTCACCAGCACTTTGCAACGCAAAACTCAAACCATTCAAACTGTCACTTGGCAAGCCATGTTTGCAGCGTCTGATGGCTGGAAATTAGAAGGGAAGGAAATTGTAATTTTCCACACATTTCCTTTGAGAGGTTCACTAATAGTACAGCAGTAGTGCAGTGATCATGCAGTAAAATGTGGGACTTCTACAGCGACTTCAGTAGGTGTTTAATGACCTGTGGTTGGCTGTTGCTCTTATAGGCAATGGCAGGAAAATGATTTGCTTTAAAATGGGAGATAAAAATTCTTGGTTTACAGAGCAACTTACCATGGATATTCCCCCTTTTTCTTTTATTTTTGATGTGAACAGATAATCCAAACGTAATATGTTATGAGTGACTGTGAGGAAAGCCTACAGTTTGTATCCCATTCAAACGGTCCAAGAATAAGGCAGAGTGTCCACTCTCCTGTAGCCTGTGGCCTTGTAATCATTACAGAGGTGTAGAAGCACAAATCTCAGCTAGCCATGACCTGTGTCTGTCAAGTACATTGGATGGTCACATTAGAGCCTCGAGCAATCACAGGAGAGACTAGTTCACATATTTCCCTGTAGTCTGTGTCCTAGTAATCACCCCACAGGTATATTAAACCTCCATTTTCCCCCTCAGTGATCCACAATAGATGTCACCTGACATATTACACTGTGACCCCATTTGTTCGCACTTCGCTGGCCCGCCTGCTGATTGGGTTCAACAGTTCATGATGTAACAATAGAGGACCCCATCTGGCAACTGGCTCAGCTCCATTTAACAACACGATTGGCCAGCTTGGCAGCTGCTCAGCCAATCAGGCGAGCTCTAACAGGGTTCTGACCAGGGCAGAGGACACGGTTGCTCTGGGCCAGGCAACCTGAGGCTGTTAGAACCGTGATATGTAGAGGTATAAGATGAGATCCTTGTCACCTGGACAGGCAGATAGTGCTGCTTTAACAGTATGGGGAATGTTTAAAAAGCATCATGTGAACACAGCAGCATACCCAAGCATTGCTGCTGTTGTGGTGCATCTACTCGCAGCCACAGTATGTCCTCGTCCAAATGGAAACCTCCAGCAGGATACTGCACCGGCGTCTCAAGGAGACTCCATGAACTTGACAGTGACTATATTCAGTCTCCAGGTCTCAACCCAACAGAGATTGCTGAAATAAGATGGAATGGGAAGTTTGTGGATTGAATGTCTCACTTAAAAATTGCGAGAAGATGCTTGCGAAAGGTTTTCACCATCGAGTTAAATCCAGGCCTTGAAGAAGTCAGTTCTAAGGACAAAAGCAGGTCCTATACATATTATTAACTGGTTAAATAATGAGTTGAGAGTGTGTGTGGAGGGGGGCGGCTATGGTATAAAATAATACAGCTGAAGAGGTCAAACTGTCACAGTAAAGACCAATGTTATGACATTATTGTTAAAATGTATGTTTCATCCATTTTCACACGTCCAAAGATGAGAATTTCTCAGAGAGAAGAGAAATTACCCATGAGGATTCCTCCTTCAACAAAACAGGAGGACAAGGCCTTCTCTGACACTGCAACAGATGTGGTTGCTGAGGGCAACCGCATACAGTATGTGGGAAAAAAGCCTGACGAGAGAGAATAAACTGCCCTTTGGTGGAAGAATTTATCTCACAACTGCACAAAATATTTGCCTGTATACAATATATGATGTTTTTGTTTTCAATATATATATATATGCACAAGTTGAAGTCCTCACTGGCACAACAGTCCCAACACTGGACTCTGACTGGTTGGCAACATCAGCTCCTGTAATTCAAATAAGGTAAATCTGCTGAGTGGAGGCTTTCCACTTCAAATGCTGTAAACTGGCTTGACTGGAAAGAGTTCAGTAATTCTTTCATTAGGGGAGCCAATCAGGACCAAGTCCAAGCGTGGTGGCTTTGAGGGAGTTGGAGAAGGGGTGGATATTTAACTTGCAAAGACTGTAAACACACGCAAAATAACATTTGAATGGAATCTTCGTTAAACCTTTTAAATTTTCTAGCCATATATACAGAGGAAAACTGAATTCCTGCAATGGGGGGGCTTTAAAGAAAAGTGAATTGAATCTATGGTTGTCAAAAATTATATCACTCTACCGACATGATTTTCCATATTTTAGACATATCAAATAATGTAATGCCCCCCAACCCACCCCACTCTACAGCCCATGGATCAGAATCCCCTTTTAGTCCTGACAGCCCACTGTCAATCCTGTCAATTTTCCTGTTGCTGAAGACAATATTGCCAATCTACATGGCCTTACAATGTTGGAACAATGTACAAAGCCTCTGTGCTACGGCCTCTAAGAGAGGAGAGCAAAGGGCATTGTAATGGCCCAGACCCCCTCTTAAATCCTTTATTCTTGCTGTTAAAATCTCCCAGGAGAAGGACATGAAATATCGATCTGAGAGATATAACTGCTTGGGTTGTCTCTGCAGACGCCAGACTTCACAACAACTTGGCTTCACGATGATAGGCCCTCCTATCAGGGGACTAGCCGTGGTCGATAACACAGTTACTGGTGGTTACAGGGAATATAAACACACAGATGTAGCCGCACAGTGTACTACCACTTGATTTGCACTACTCTACTGTGGTCAAACATAGCAGTCATTGATGCCAAAATAAAATTATATGTTTAAAGAGAATAAATAAGTAAATTTATAACTCTCCAGCAGATGATTTTATCCTAAAATATATTTAGAATTTTGTTACAATTGCTGAAAATGCCCCACACTGATTTGAAATGCTATGGCAGAATCTAAACTAAACTTCTATTTATGCATGAAAACAACAATATACAAACTTAAAAGCCATTTATTTAGTCCAAGGGATTCGTTTCAAAATGATACATCCATGCATCCATCCAAAGAATTAAAATTAATGGGCTTTTCATAGAATATTGGTAACTTGATCCTTGGTCTCGCCCACTCTCAGAAAGCAGTGCAACCCTTACTTTTTTTTTTGTTCGTTTGTTTGTTTGTTTTTTTAATGAGACTCATATGGGAATTTTTACTTGTCTTCAACTGAGGGTCAAAGGTTGGATGGTGTCATTTCCATTCATCATTTCCATTTATTGATATATTCATTTATTTCATTTATTGTTTGATAATGTGGGCGTTTTGAGCACAAATAAATGTGCGAATTGACTGGTTTTTTTTGTTTGTTTTTTTTGTGTGTGTGGTTTTTAGGTTGGTTCCTCAAGCAATGATTTTTTTTTTCTAAGTCAATACACAGCACCTCAGAAATGAGCGTGTCAGGTGCAGCATGGGAGAGGTGGTACACTGTGCCACACTTCATCTCTTTACTCAGCTATTCCTTTTGGTTCAGCACCAGCTGGGTAGAGGAGTTTCATGGGACGTGGATCCACTGCTTTTCCACAGCTTTTCCCCAGACAGTTACCTTGGTAGGGTGGAAAGTTTAATTTAGGTTCTAGACTTCTTTTTTTTTTTTTTGGCCCAGTAGTAAAATATAGATGC
>OMKZ01008301.1:4001-22288 GCA_900302535.1 Neoniphon sammara | reverse complement strand
ATCAGTCCGGTTTTATTTTGCATGTGGGAATGGCAATGCTCTAGCTAACTTTTCACAGCTCAGCAGACAGCCAAGTGATTCGGCAATGAACACTGCTCCAGTCAAACAAGCGCAGCGATGGGCTGATGTGCTATGGAGCGGCAATTTCATTTAATTTACTAATTAAACATGAGAACCAGTTCAGAGTGATGACAGCAATAAAATAAATAGAAGATGCTAGTTGGCAGGCTAAACAAAACAGGGGGGAAAGCAATCTGGGTGGCGGTTTTAACGGGATTGGGCGCCGTGACCTTGACTTTGAGGAATGAAATTGTGTTCCCTAATCAGTATGGGGAGCCTTGTGTATGTCCATGTCAGTTCTGCCTCCCTGAGCACTGACACAATGCAGATTTAACAGCGGTTAATGCTTTGAAAACTGTGGAGGTATGAAGTGTTGCAAATGCGCGGAATGGGAAAGCGACAACGCTAAGTGACACAAAAGGAGCGATGCAGGGTTGTCGGGGCGTTTTGGATCAGGGTCTGTCTGTCCATTTGTTTGGTTGAGCCTCTGTTCATTCGACTGTCTGTCATAAGTGATACCAGACAGTGCCAGTCAGACTGTGGTGAGACTTGGGAGAATGATGCATTTTACCCCAGTATTTTCAAAATAACATTAATTGACCTGAGGGTGCTACAATTAAAGGTCAAATCAAGGTGATATTTGTTACTGATTAGCCCAAAGGGGAACTGCATCATTTCTGAAGTATTGGGCAAAATACCCCTTTTCCAACTCACCCACACTGAGACAAGATGTTCGATACTATTTTCACCTCTGTACGTCTACTGGTTCGGTTCCTGTGGGTAGCATTTCATGTTTCATGGATGGTAATTGCAATTGAAAGTCAGGAAAAGGGTATTTTGTCCAGTATTCCTTTAAATGGAGTGGTTATTATGCTGTAATACTAATAGTGGTGAACATAGTTCCAACTGAGCCACTGCTTTTTCAAAATGGCTGTGTTGTTTTCCATTGATGTAGCCCACTATGGTTCAAGATCAGACAATACCAGAGATATCATCACGAAAGCTCAAATAATGAATGTGGATGTATCCCGCTGCAACACAGCAAGCCAGTTAAGTCCATGTAAAACATGTAGTTAGTCTAGTCATCTTTCTGTAATGGCTTTTGAGCTCTTTGCCAGGATCAGAGCCCGCCCGTTCCCTTGCCTATCATCTGAAGAATGAGGTGTCGGCTCTCGAGTGTTTGCCATCATCTCAGCCGTGAAGACACAAGAGCTGAGCTGTAATTTCCCAGGTGTCCCCTTTCATCCCCTGGATAGCATTTGACGTCACTCGGGTCTGGAAAACTAGAAGCACTGAACTCCCTCCAGCTGTATGAAAGTTTTGATTTTATTTTATGTTATTTTTAACAAAGCGGACACGTACGAAGGTCAGCCGACTGACTTCTTTCTTGAGGTGAGACCTACGGGGCTGGCAGGGAGTGTTGACCTCTGGTGTTGTTGATGCTTGAACTCGGGGGTCACACTGCCTGCAGCGAAGTGAGCAAGACGCCAGCGTTTGTCCTCAACAGCGCGTCAGCATGTGGGGGCTCAGCAAGATGTCCTCCTTACTCCCTGCTGGTGTGGCCGGTCACCAGAGCCCGGCGTCCTTCCCAAAGATGAATTCCTAAAATAAGCACAGCGGTGACATGACAGAATAAGGCCTCTTGAAGGGGACAGTGACTTTGTTGCCGAGTGGGTGCCTTGACCGTTCGCTCTCTCACCTCATTCTCTTCTTCCCAATTACCTCACCGTTTCGCCCTCCTTTCTATCCACCCCCACATCCCTCTTTTAACTCTTTGCTATCCGTTTTCATCTAATTTTCTCTCTCTAACCACTTCCCCCCTCCTCTTTCACTCACTTTTTATTTGACAGTATTTGTTCACACTCTCCTCCCCCCCCCTTCGTTCCTTTGGTCTCCTTGACAACCACTGCATCGCTGCCTCTCTCACATATCGCCGTGGTAACCATTATGGGGCTGGTTGCCATGGTAACATACTGTCCCGATTCCACTATCAAGGGCAGGGAGAGGTATTAGTGTGGGAGAACACATTTTCCCAAAGGACATTCTCTTATATACACTCTCTCTCTCTCTCGCTCGCTCTTTCTCTTTCTCTCTCTCTCTGTCTCTCTCTCTCTCTCACATTCACACACAAATACACACACAGAGATATAAACATACCCTAGAATATATCAGCCCTCAGCAAACAATCATACTCACTGACATGTATGAAGTAACATTCTTATGAGTTATAAGGACAGCTTCCTACTTATGTACAACGCATTATCGACACGGTACATTTGGTTTACATCATACAGTAGTCAGGGTGGGAAACACTGCATGGAAAACAGCATAACACATGGAAGCAGCTCCATCTCAACTAGTTTCTGGACAAATGTAAACCAAGATTATCCTTTGATGGCTTACTGACAGACGAGGAGAGCTGAAGAAGGGCCAAACGAAAGAGTACAGCAACTGGATTGATGTTGATCAGCTAATTTTAGCTGTCAGCTAGTCGGCATTAACAGCCTCTATCTTCACTATTAATAACACGATAACATTATGCTTATTATCTTTACTAGTAAAACTAGTTGTTGGCTATAACTTAAATAAATTCAACCTTAAATAAATCTAGCCTTCTCCAGCTTTTCTCTCTGATGATATTGAAGGATAATGTGGTGCATATTTTTTGTCCATAGACTCGTTGAGTGTACTATTCTGTCCTTCTGCAACACTGTTTTCCATGTTTCCTGCCTTGAGTATGATGTAAATGAAATATGACCAATGTGTGAATAGCCTAAAGTGAGCACTCATCTTTTGAACTGAGACTCACTGCATCAGACTATGAAACCTCTCTGGTATAAAACAACCTTCCATCAAAGTACAGTGAAGTTCGGCTCCACGCAGACAGGCTAGCATCCACTCCAAGACTCCATAGCAACAGGCAAGATATGCTCTTGTTACTATTCTGACCTTAGGACTCCATGGCAACATGGCTGCTATTAACATCTTATTCGAACATGCCAAGGCTCACAGATCTTAGCGCCGCATCGCCTGGGGCTGCTCCGTCACTGTTGCAGCTTCAGACACTCTAAAAACACTGTGAAGTTGCAACACTGCACACACAGTCATATTCTCCCACATCATTTGCCACGCCATGCCATGTTGAAAATGTCATTTTAATAGAATCCCATTGCACTCCTGCTCTAGTTAGAGCCTATACTCTGCACAACACTGATTTAAATGGTATGCTGTCTATCTATAATTGAAGAACTAGCTTATAACTACGAGACTTCACGTGAAGTCAAGTGCTTTTTGAAAGCTGATACCAAAATTGTAATTTTTAGACTGAAGTTGCCAGTACTGATATTCAGTTTTGTTAGATTTTACAATTTTCATGCCAAAAAATGACAAGTATTCCATATTTGTCAAAGAATTTTATTCTTGTCAGTGCCGCAAAAAAAGCATTTCGACCATCGTGGGACACAAAATTCCCTCACTGAAAATGAAATGAAAGGTGGGTTAGGTGGGTTAGCAGCTCCTGAAGGCAGGGTAAGGCAGGTTTGAGTGAAATCCACACATACCACACTGGAATGATACCACACTCTGGGCAGACAAGTGAAATAAAACTTTTAGGGGGGCGGTATATATCACTGGACTGAATGGGGCAAAAAATTCAATCAGGTAACACCAAAGTGCTGTGGTACCACAGTGTTGTAGAACAAAGAGATTTGGCTGAGCAACATATGTAATTCATGTGTCGATTACAGAAAAGCCGCAAGCTACTTCCTAGTGTGTGGAATTGTGGATATAAAATGCACAAGCAGTTAGGCAGTGCTTGTTTGACTTCTCCCCAGTGTATCCTTTATGTTTCCTTTATGAAGGGCTCTTGGGGCTCTGCGTCACTTAAAGAGAGCATATCGTAATTCTCCTAAGTAAGCATTATGCACAAGCAAAGAACCTAATGAACCAACCAACAGAGCCTGGCTCATGTAGAGGTAATTTACTCCTGAGGACTGAAAGATAATATATACATACATGCTTGTATGGAATCTGATCACAATGCTGTCTTTATATTAGGGTTAGATTGATATGTGGACTTGGATTGGATACAGCCAGGCAGGACCCTCTGTCATATCTGGGCTGGACAACACTGACTGATTTTTATCAGATTGTCCCATTCAGTCTAACCCTAGAATGTGTTGTGACTCCCATCCAGTAATGGTATCAGCTTGCTCTGTCACTGCTGAAGCCAGTGGTTTTAGGAATTGTTGCCTAGTTAGAACCTGATAGACACTGCTTTCTTGCTTATATATGTCTCTCTGTTTTCCCCCTCTATTTCAAACACAGTTATTCTTTATTATTTTTATTTTCTCTACCCCAAGCAACCACCTCAACCACCCTCTGCATCACTCCTTTGTCTATATCCTTGGTCCTCGCCTCTTTCTCTGTCTCCATCTCTCCCTTTGTCTTTGATCAGCAGAGGCCAGATCTTGCTGGCCCATATCCCACGCTGATTATAGTGGAAAATTACTTCTGTTGCTAATTTTGTTAAAGGAGTACTCCAATGTTTTGGGCAAAATTCCCAAACTGAGACAAGATGTTTGATACCATTTTCACCTCTGTTTATCCACTGGTTCGGTTCCTATGAGTAGCATTTTGTGTTAGCTTAGCATAAAGACTTGAAGTCTATAGGAGTCATTAGTCTAGCTCCATCAAAGTGAAAAAATCTTATTTACACAATGTATCATGTGTATTTGAAATACATGTCTTGATTTTTTTTTCAAAACGAGAGGTGGTTTAGGAGAAATTAGATTGTAGGAACTAGAACAGATAAACATGTACCCTTTCATCCAACCATCTAACACATACATTGTGTAATAAGACAGCTTCAGAGTTGCTGTAAGGTTTATTTTTTCACTTTGAAAAAGTTAGGCTAATGACTCCTATTGACTTCAAGTCTTTATGCTAAGCTAACACGAAATGCTACTCATAGGAACTGAAGCAGTTGACCTACAGAGGTGAAAATGCTGTCGAACATCTTGTCTCACTCCAGGTAAGTCAGAAAAAGGGTATTTTGCCCAAAACGTTGGAGCACTTCTTTAAGTTTTCTTCACTGTTGCCTCAAATCCATGTGCTCCCGTTGCTCAAAAGATCCTCTTTTTTTTTTGCTTGAAACAACATCCAATGTCACTGACAGTCAAAGTCACCACTCTGAAACTGAAATCCATAATCCACAAACTGAGTTATCATCCTCTTTTTTGTGGAAATAGCTTCTTTTGCACCAGTTACTTTGACAACTAGCAAGTTTTTGAATAAGTTTGTGAATAAAATCAAACAAAATAGGGGTCAATGAATCAAATGAACCAAAAAGTGAAAAGCATCAGAAGGTTCCCTCAGTCCTGGGCCATGTCTGTGTGCCCGTTAGATTGTGATATGAACGCTAAATGGACCCTGGTAATAGAGCCACACACTAAGTGGCTGTGATTCAGTGAAATGCTAATAGGGACTTTGGAGGCTGAGGCATGGCTGCACACTGCACTGATAGTGGTTGCAGAAGAGACAGGAATAGTTTTCTGCTCTATTAATTCACAAATTGACTGACCTCTGTCTCTCAATCCCCCTACCCATCTCTTCATCTTCCTCTTCCTCACCGTCATCTCTTCGCTGTCCCAGGCTTGGGGCCCCCCGCTGATCAGACGGTGGTCATCGAGGAATTTCGCTACCTCTCCCAGAAGCTCTTTGTGTCTGTCTCTGTCTTTGCCGGGCTGGGAATCCTGCTGGGAATCGTCTGCCTCACTTTCAACATCTACAACAGCAATGTCAGGTAGAAGAAGCATACCTCTGTCTCACATCCAGGTGTTCAGAGGGCCGGCTGATCAAAATAGATCTATGTGATACCAATTCACATGTATGTTCGGAGTGACTCCTAAAACGCATGAGCAGATCTCAGTGTATGAGGCTGACAGCTAAACCCAGACTTAGTTTGCATTCCTGACAGACAGCTAATATCCTGAACTTGGTGACAGTCTGTCTCCAACAGCATGAGGGTGACAGACATGAGCTTTATGTGTCTGTGTGTATGTGCAGTGGGAGATAGAGGCTTTGACAGGCACAAATATTCCTCTGTGCATGAATGTGTGTGTGAGTGTGTTCGTGCATTTATGTACGTGTGTGTGTATTTAAATACTTCTGAGCATATTTATCTTTTCACTGTGACCCCAAGCTAGGAATTTTAAAAGCATTTTTGTTTTCTCTCTTGGTGTGTGCACCATTTACTCCCTAGCTCAAGAGACTAATTTGGGATTAGGACTTGGATTAAAGGTTAATATTAGATAGGATTAGGTTTAGGTGAAGGTAAGGGTTAAGGTTAAAGTGAGTTTTGGATTAGAAATGTAGAGTTAAGATTTGAACTAGGATTAGATTTAATTTTAGGATTGAAAGTGAGGGAATGAAAATAATCAGTGAAGGTCATTACACGTGTAATAATACAAAACTGTGTGTGATCTTTTGTTCCAGGTACATTCAGAACTCCCAGCCCTACCTTAATAACATGACTGCCGTGGGCTGCATGATGGCGCTGGCTGCTGTCTTCCCTCTGGGCATCGATGGCCTTCATGTCCACAGGAAGCAGTTCCCTGTCGTCTGCCAGGTATAGTCTAAAATAAAGTGGATTCAAACACCCTGATTTAAAATAAATAAATAAAAGAACTGTAAAAAAATATATCCAAAATTGAACACCATTCAGCTCCTCTAAAACAACAAATGAGCCCATTAAGTCTTAATTTTGAGAGTGTAAGAGGATTTCTTTTTTGTTTTTTGTTTTTTTTTACAGGTACAATCTTAAAAATGAAACAAATAAAGTGACTGAGTGGTTGTCCTAAATTCAAGTTTCATGATGACAGCTTCCCCTCCTCAAATTGTGAGGGGCTGAATTACAGACCTTTCTATGGAGCATTCATAGATTGTGGAAGAGAGAGTCTGACTTGAGAAACTACATAAAAGGAGACTAGATAAAGCAGGCTATTACCTGATTAGACGGTGGATAGTAACTGGCTACCAGGTCAGCAAGGACATTAAACAGAGGAAAAATAAAAGCAGCCATTTAAAAACTATGTTTAGTGTAAACTGGTGATTGGCAATGAATGTCTACAGATAGGGTTGTTCTTTTATCTAACAGTTGATGAAAGCAGTGTCAGTGTTACTTGAACATCACGACACACCCATAGTGGTTGAATCTCCTCTGACTGTTCCATGCTTGCCTTAACTCTCAGGTACTGATGGCCGCCCATCCGTTTCCATACGTGCTTATTCCTATTCAGGGTCACTGGGGGCTGCAGTCTATCCCAGCATGCATCAGGCAGAAACACCCAGCATAGGTATAGCCAGTCACTGACAGCAGCTTTCCTAGACAATATCACAGTGCTACTCTCTGATTGGATAGTCAGATAAATTGCTAATCCGTCCACCTCCATTAGTTAATCAAATGGCATGTCAATAAAGGGTCAAGACTTGGATTCACAGTAGTCTCACAAATGTAATTGAGTTTGTGTGTGTGCTTGTTACACCTTATCACAGGAGCAGGTTTGTTCTGAACAAGCCGTTCAGAACAAACGCTCAGAAATAGATTGTATCTCCATTTTTTTCCCACTTGTTCCACAAATTAGCATATGCAGCTTCAAATCTTCTCTTGCGATTGGGAAATTTGAATGTAGTTGTTTGAAACATTCATACATTTGAATTTTGTTAAATGCAATCTTTTCCAGGCATTCATTAATGTAAGTCTCGTTCACACATTCAAAAACTGTAACTTCAAAGTCTCGCTAAAAACATTTGCGAACATTTTCCCAAGAGATTAAAATACTTATGACTCTAATTTGCCCTCATACTTCTAGGGCTTTATTTTTTGATGATACACGGTCGGACTTTGTCAGGCACACAGGTTTTATTGTTGTCTGCACCTGTTTGGTATTTTAGTGACTTGCCGGGATCATGACCTTTCCACAGCGGGAGGAGAGTGGAAGCGCAGTAGTGGTAGTGTCAGTAACAATCAAGCAGTGCAGTGCAATTTTGGTGTCATTCAGTGCGTTTACATGCACTTTTTGTAATCCAGTTATTGCTTCTAAGGCAGTTATCTGGTTTCTTGTGTGCATGGAGTTAATGATTCGTGGGCCTTCTGCCTGTTCACACCAGTCATGTTTTATACTATTTTCATGACTTTCCCAAATGATGGGCACAGCATGAACAGCTCCAGATCCGCCCCTTCCCTTCATGTGGATGATACTGTATATTGGCCAATTTGATTTAAAGGAATACTCAAAAGTTTTGGGCAAAATGCCCTTTTCCAACTTACCCACACTGAGACAAGATGTTTGATACCATTTTCACCTCTGTACATCCACTGGTTTGGTTCCTATGGGTAGCATTTCGTGTTAGCTTAGCATAAAGACTTGAAGTCTACAGGAGTCATTAGTCTAGCTCCATCAAAGTGAAAAAATATACATTACAGCGACTCTGAAGCTGTCTTATTTACACAATGTATCATGTGTATTTGAAATACACATCTTGGAATTTTTTTTTTAAAGGGTGGCTTTAGGAGAAGTTAGGTGGTAGGAACTGTAGATGGTAGGAACTAAAACATATGTGTTCATCGGTTATAGTTTATCAGTTATAGGCAGCTGCATCCTCTATAGGTGTCAGGGAGTGGCTGATAGATGCCCCACCCCAACTGTCCCTGCAGCTCACCGCCAACTTCTGTTTGGCTCTTTGCCAAAACCACTGACCCATTTACTACACTGGGCAAGAGTTCTCCTAGGACCAGAGCAACACAGTAAGCAAATATAAGCTATATCCCCCCAAGGTAATTTAATTTAATGCTATATATACGCTCATGGTGATTCTGCACATCCTTCACAAAGACATCAGTTTCCCTGGGGAGATGCTTTTTTTGGCAGATCTGCTCTGGACTGTTTTCTCCATCACAAAATTGTCAAGGTGCTGTGATGCTAAGCACACTGCATTTAAAAGGGGGAAAAACAGAGGAACCCTAACGCCAGCCACTACCACAACTACTCATAATGTAGTCCTCCTAATCGCACCCTGATCCCTGAAGTGTCACGCATTTTGTCTTGCCACCTCAACGCCTCAAATAGAAATGTAGAAATGTGGAGGTTCAAAGAAATGTGGAGGCTCAATAGGATAGCATCTATTTTTTTTTTAGTTTTTTTTGGTTTGTTTGTTTTTTAAGATCAGACTTCTGAAGCGCTGACTTCGTGATTCAGTGTATCAAAGCTGTCACTTTTTTGGTTTTCCAAAGTAATGTTTCAAAAACATCTTTGTTGGGTGTCATTTATACAGTTCACCTTACGCTCTATATGGACAGGATTAGTTTTACGGGCTGGGGTTAATGTAATCATAACCGGAGCATGTCTGTAATTTTAGTCCCACCTGAATCTGCCATGTCAGTGACTTTTATAGACTGTACCCACCCATGCCAGTAAAAATCCCAGCCTCCTTCTACCTCCTGTAAATGTCCAGTAAAAATAGCCTCAAGTGAAACTAGTGCCATCCAAATTGATATCCCTGAGATTTGTGGTGAACACTCTGTCATTTACTTTGGGAAAGGACTCTCGCCATGTGATTGTGAGCCATCTGCTCAAATTGCACTTGAAAGCAGCGCTCACCCCCAAACTGAGATCAGATCCAGCATCTCTGACATCGACATGTTGAGCATGTCGATGTCAGCTGTGGAAGTTATGTATTTTTCTTGTCACAACCCATAACCAGAGTAGACTCTCCCATTTCTGCAATTTTGGAATCTGATCACTTAGATCTCTATGCTGTGCTAATTGGTCATTAATATTACAGATGCTCTTGTAGGAATGTCATTATGCACACAATCCCAGATAATTCAACATTTTTAACCTTATGATTAAAGATATAAATATATCTTCCCTCTTTGGTTGGTGATAGTTCTGTTGTCACCACCTTTGTACTTCTGAATGCTTTAATGGTAGACAGGCTGATAAGGCTTACATTGATTTTCACCTTTTTTTAACCTAAGTTTTATTATTATTATATTATTTCCACTTTAAATTTGGCTTTTATTTGAGATTTCACCTCTCCTCACAACAGGAGAGGTGAAAGTGTGTATTTTTCCTCTCCTACAGCAAAGGCAGCCCTGTCACCAGGGCATTACAGGGGATTGAGTAAAGGGGAAAAAATTGAGCCGCATAGTAGGTCATGTGCATTTTCAAGGTCATTTTTGAAAAGCTATTAAACTCAAACAAGACTTAATGAAGGAAAATGACTGAGGAGGTGGTTTGATTAATTTGTTTGATATATTAATCTGTTGAATTATGAAGTCTTTCATTTCTCTCCTCTCTGCCAGTTCCGCCTGTGGTTGCTGGGTCTCGGTTTCAGCCTTGCGTATGGCAGCATGTTCACTAAGATCTGGTGGGTCCACACTGTCTTCACCAAGAAGGATGAGAAGAAGGATAAGAGGAAGGTAAATGTAAAGGAGATTTTGAAGCAGTGGGTTTGCCTTCCATGAGAGTACAATTAACTCTAACCCGAGCTCTTGTGCTGAGTCCTGGGAGGGTTAGGCTTTACTTAATCATCATCCCCTTCAAGGGCACTCTACATTATATAGCCTTAGATGATGTATTCCCCAAAGGACTGTTATCATTTTACGCTTACTGTCTCTCCCTTACATCCATAGTTGGTCCACAGAGAAATAGTCGGCACATTGCTTGCCCTTGAGCATTTTGTAGTATCTATTTGTCGTGCAGCCCGACCAATGAACCCTTCCAATTGGTCCCAGTGGTGACGGGCCTTTCCGTGTTTGGTATCCCTGTCCTCCACCCTCACGCTGCCTTTCCTGTGAATGGAGAAGGACATGTCAGACATCACGTCTTAAAGCGAACGCTCCAGCTGTGCGGCAATAGCGAATACTCCAGGCGGGGAGATACAGCCCATCACTGAATATTTATGAATATCCTTAGTTGGAAAAAGCCTATCGGGGATTATATTATCGAGGGCCATGTCAAAACTGATTGAGCTCACTTTGACTCGGTTAAAGCCCATGCTGTGGCTGCTGCTGCAGCTCTTCTCTCTGAAGGCAATAGAAATGTTGCTCCACCATTAAGAATGGAGATGTTCCGCTGAGTGGAAACACTGTTTGACACCTCTGTCATCATGTGTTGTGCTTTGACTGCATCTGCCACTGTAATGCCTTCCCAGCAGTGAACTGTGGATTTTACGGCCAACATGAGATAAATTCTTCTGAGAATCCCTATAATAGAAGGATGATCACACTTTGGGAAGATGCTGTGGAAAGAACTGGGACAAATGTGTCCTATTTAAAGTGGATAATAACTGTAAATTGTATTTCATTGTGCTGTAGCCTCTACGCTTGCCAAGTTACACACATTCACTGCGTATTGAGATGCTGAGTGGATTAGACACAGGATAAGGATAGCTACTGTATCCAACTGTAATTGTCTTGATGAATAGTGGAGATCATTGTCTACTAGAAGAGAAGGAAGAGTTCCCACTGCTGCCTTTATATCTTTCTGCATGCGTTCACTATAGCGGGATAACCACAAAGCATTGATCTTCAGGATAATGCAACATCATCAATAACGGGTTTATAGTGTTGAACCTCAAAATTTTTTTTCTCATTACTAGAATATATAAAAAGAACACCTTTATTTACTGATTGAGCCATGGAGTGCTGCACGCATTGCAGTATGGCCTCTTTGTCTCTTTTGCTGTTATGGCCCAATGCTTTGAGGGCAGATAGAATTGGCCTCAGTTAGTGATGGATCATTGTTTTCTCGTCAAGCTTAGGCTAGTCTATTTATGGCTCCATAAATCCCTCCCTCACACAGTCAGAAACAGAGGATTTGGGCCTTTTCCTGATCCTTCACCATGCACTGTAGTGACCGCCACCCCCTCCAACCCCCACCCCCTGTTTCCCAGCAGCACCTGGAGCCATGGAAACTCTATGCTACTGTTGGTGTTTTGCTTGGCATCGATATCCTGTCTCTCATGATCTGGCAGATTGTGGATCCCCTGCATATTACAGTAGAGGTATGATCAATTCCTTCATCCCCTTAATCTATCTTAATGTAATTACCCATGATTTAATCGGGTATTCTTGTTGCGATTGAGATCTTTTTCAAGACAGCCCTGAGAACAGAAAAGCATTCATAAAATGATAAAAAAAAAAATACAAATAATACACCAAAGCAAATTAATTTAGTCATCAACCAACAGCTACTAACAGCTTAGAAAATGTGAGATCTTGTTCTGTTGAGGGGGACAGCACATTCCAATATTTTGCTTTACAGTCAGATCCATTTATGGTGGACTCCCTCTCTGGTAATTGTTGACATATTGATTGGTGGACTCTCAGCGGATTTCAAAAAATAAATAACACCAGACTCACCTTAGTGATATAGTTTGGCAGAAACAAAATTGATTTTATCCTGTATGTTTACTTGTGGACTTGTAGTGTATTGGTATTAAGAAAAATGTCCTCTGTGGTGTGTTTGTATCTGTGCAGAAGTTCACCAGAGAAGCCCCCAAAGGAGACCTGGATGTTTTGATCCAGCCTTTACTGGAGCACTGCAGTTCAGAAAAAATGAACACCTGGTTGGGTGAGGGGAATACTACGTCTTCCATCCCCATTTCTCCGTGATTCTCTCTGTCTGTGGCTCTATCTCTTAATTTGTCTTCAATTGTCTTGTTAAAGGAAAACTCCAATGTTTTGGCAAAATACCCTTTTTCCGACTTACCCAGACTGAGACAAGATGTTTTATACCATTTTCACATCTGTACGTCCACTGGTTCGGTTCCAATAGGTAGCATTTCACGTTAGCTTAGCATAAAGACTTGAAGTCTACAGGAGTCATTGGCCTTGCTCCATCAAAGTGAAAAAGAAAACCTTACAGCATCTCCAAAGCTGTCTTATTTACACAATGTATCGTGTGTATTTGAAATACACGTCTTGGATTTTTTTTTTAAAAGATGTTTTGGGAGAAGTTAGAATATAGGAAGTATAGATGGTAGGAACAATAACCACTGAACACAGCAGTTATAATTCCTACCATCCTCCTAAAATGACTCTCGTTTTTAAAAAAAATTCCAAGGCGTGTGTTTCATTACCATCTAATACACGATAGATTGTGTAAATAAGACAGTTTTGGAGTTGCTGTAAGTTTTTTTTTTTTTTTTTTCATTGTGACGAAGCTAGGCTAATGACTCCTGTAGACTTCAAGGCTTTATGCTGAGCTAACATGAAATGCTACCCATAGGAACTGAAACAGTGGATGTACAGAGGTGAAAATGATATCCAACATCTTGTCCCAGTCTGGGTAAGTCGGAAAAAGGGTATTTTGCCCAAAACGCTGAAGTATTCCTTTCAGCAAGATTTAAATGCAACAAATAAATCTTGAATACTATGGTATGAGCAAAAGTAGAAACAGCTACGTCATACTTCACAGCTGACGCCTTGTCCATCCTCTCCAGGTGTGGTGTATGGTTATAAAGGGTTACTGCTGCTGCTCGGCATCTTTCTGGCCTATGAGACTAAGTCCATCTCCACCGAGAAGATCAATGACCACCGTGCTGTGGGCATGGCCATCTACAATGTTGCTGTGAGTCTCTCCCAGCTGCCTACGTGTGTGTTGTGTGTGTTGTCCACAGTTTTCCAGGTCACCTTGGCAGGGGGGGACTAAGCTAAGTCTTATCCTGCTTATGCTGCATTCCAGGAGTTTGCCAAGATGCAGTATTTGACGTCATGTAAACTCCAGGCAGCCTTACTTTTAATCTTTTTATATAATACTTAATAATAGTACTTTACTTTTAATTAAAACAAGTTGTACCTACAATTGCTAAGATTTTGTGCTAACTGGCTAGCACATATGGCATAACATCATTGGTATAACATTAGCTGTTATGCACATGCACTATGTTCCCATCTGTTTATGACTAGTTAAGTGAAACAAATATAACCTACAATATGTACCGTAAATGGGTTTTCTTTTCAGCGTACATTATAAGTTCATCATTAGGGTATGTGTATGTTTGCATATATAGGTAACTTGCACAACTGATAGCACAACTGTCGACTAACATCATGCACTGTAACATAGCTGGTGAAATGAATTATGATCATTGTAGTTCACTGACAAATTTTAAGTGTTTAGACAACATTAAATCTTTTTGATCAAAACTACACTGTTGGGGAACACCTATTTTGAATGGTATTTTAGGCTGGGGACTCACTAGGCAACGTGTGTCACACTGCTGTTTGCTGAATCTCGCTGTGTTTTTGGACCTTTGATTTTGTATTAGCGAGTCCTAGAAGCACTAAAACTGTGCTGAAACTGCGTCACTGGGGTGTCCCACTAGAGGACAGCTTCTCTTGTGAGTTCCTTAAAACTTAAGACTCTCAGGAAACTCTTGGGGAGTGAAGGCAAATGCTGAAAATCCTAGAGAAACTCCTCGAGTCTACTGTGTTCCTAGCTTTAATGAATTGTTAAAAAAAAAAACAGGTTTAATTAATTTGCTATATTTGCAGGTTGCAACACCTAGGCACCATACAAACCTGATTTTCCAAAAGCTAAGTGTCCATAAATGGAGTAAAAATTATGGTGTTGTGATTAATAGTTATTGGTGAAAAAAGACTTAAAAACATGTGATGCTCATTTGAGATATGAGTTCATTGTCAAAATTATAAACTATATCTGATTTCCTACTTTCCCTAGCACAGGCTTTTAAGTCTCACCAAAGATATTTACACCTGAGAAAAATATAGCACTGTCTAATGTTAGTTTGCAATGAGGGGTCTGCTGCAACAAACAAGGACCAGGGCGGATGGATCACACAGTGAGGCATAGATCAGATGGATGTCAGATAGATGCTGCCAGAATCTCACAAATAAGTCCACAATCTTTGTTTTATTCACCTTCTTTGATTTCACTAGTTCATAAGCACCAAAGAGAATGGAAGTGAGGGAAGAGGTGTAACTCAGGTCAAAATGAATGAGAAGCTGTTACCCATAGTAAACCTCAGGTAGGAAGCTAATGTTAGCTACTGTGGACAGAATTCTGTTACTTTGTATATATTCATAACAGGAAATGTCATATACATATTGTACATTGTTACTAGGAAAAGCAAATAAGCAAAAGAATGAATGAAGTTCATAAGACAGTTGTTGGTGCTGTGCTTTGCTGGCATAATCTGAATAGAAAGTTTGTAACATAACCTCAAACTGAAACAAAAATTTACTTGGACAGCTGTTCATTTACCTGGGCAGGATGCCCAGATGTAATCAACATATGGGAGTATGTGAATGTGTGTGTGTGCTGCCGTAGCTGTTGGCGGCTGAGGCTAATGTGTTTGTCAGTAGCGTGCCTCTCTCCGGGCTGTGCGTTAGTCTGCAGACTTGGTCTTTCACTTCCAATCGCTCACGACCGCGGTCTCTCTCAGCAGGCACGTTGTGTTTCGCTGCCCTTTCCGCCTTCATTTCATGCTCTGCTGCGGAAGCGCTGCCATCCTAGTGGCATCACTCACCTCCAGCCCAATTTCTAAACCTTAACGAGTGAGGGAGGATCTGGCCGGTGGGCTCTGTGTCCTAAATGACACATGCTCTGTGGGCCTCTGCAGCATGAAAACATAAAGACCTGAACTGACAGCTCTGCGCGGTCCTGCCTCATCAGCAGCAATAAAGTTGCATGTCAGGATTCCTTATATGTTGTATATACATGCACTCAAGTTGCCTTCAGCTTTCCACTCACCAGAATCTTAAAGTCCAAAGGAGACATAATGTGACTGTGACGGGGGATTTCATCTGCGGCCCAGTGTGAACTGCTCTGGACATGCTCCCCTCAGTTGTTCCTCAGTGACTTCACATCACTCTGTTTCTATAATTGGTCGAGCCTGTCCGCCCTGTCACGCAGGGCGATAAAGAGGTCATTTGTTCAACTGTATAATTTGTGCTGAAGAAAAAAAAAAGGCCTTTCACCACAACCAAATTCCACTCTACAAAATCGCAAAGTTCTCCACTTGACAACTTGACAATTCAAAAGACAAGTGTGGCATCTGTCGCTGGTTTGAAATGCCAATCTCTTAACATCCAGCCAGTTCAGAGAAGCATACACACTGAGAGGTATTTTAATCAACAGCGTCTTCAATATGGTGGATTTTGTGTTTCTCATTTCCATCGTTGTATTTTAATTCATCTCCGAGGATTATCCATTATGCGCTGAACCCAATTTAAGCTTAAGCTGAGTGGGAGAATTGCAAATTGGTACAGGAATTTTTTTTTTTGCATGTGTTTATTGCTGTGTACTCTTTTCCTCTCTTCTTCCTCTTCATCTGCTTTTGATGAATGGCAGCGCCCCGGATGCCCCTCTCTCTCTGTAAAACAAATGAGATGGATCCCAGCACTGCCATCTGCTAATGTCATTATGCTCTAGGATCTATTTATGAGATAAAGTACGTGAATGGGACACAAGGTGCCTGCCATCTTACTTTGGAGCAAAAAAAAATAGTTAGAATAGCTTAGTTACAGATTAATTACAGGAGAGCAGATCTACCCCTAAGTACAGAGAAACGCCAATACACTGAAATGAATTCTGTGTATCTGCAGGTCCGTGAGAAGTCTGAATGTATTTAAGGCCTCGAAAGCATTAAAATGTCTTTATTATCATGTCATGTACAGTTTTTTTTTTTTAAATGAATCAAGCTTTATCTTGATACGACTGTTAAGGGCATACTCTAATATTTTGGGCCAAATACCCTTTTTCCGACTTACCCAGACTGAGAAAAGATGTTCGATAGCACTTTTACCTCTGTAGGTTGACTGGTTCGGTTCCTATGGGTAGCATTTCGTATTAGCTTAGCATAAAGACTTGAAGTCTACAGGAGTCATTAGCCTAGCTCAGTCAAAGAGAAAAAAATAAACTGTACAGCAACTGCGAAGCTGTCTTATTTACACAGTGTATCGTGTGTTACACAGAAATGAAATGCACGTATTGGAAATTTTTTTTAAAAACGAGAGTCATTTTAGGAGTAGTTAGATGGTAGGAACAATAACCGCTGAATACATACATTCAGTGATATAGTTCCTACCATCTAACTTCTCCTAAAACAACTCTCATTTTTTTTTTTTAAATTCCAAGACATGTATTTCAAATACACATGATACATTGTGTAAATAAGACAGTTTTGGGGTTGCTGTAAGGTTTATTTTTTTTCACTTTGACAGAGCTAGGCTATTGACTCCTGTAGACTTCAAGTCTTTATGCTAAGCTAACACAAAATGCTACCCACAGGAACTGAACCAGTGGACGTACAGAGGTGAAAATGGTATCGAACATCTTGTTTCTGTCTGGGTAAGTTGGAAAAAAGGTATGCTGCGTATTCCTTTAAGTTTGACAGTGGTATTGACCGAGTCTTTACATTCAGTGATATTAGTCAAGGTAGAATTGCAAAATAGGTCAAACAAAACAAATGTTGTGAATTGTGTTGTCTCAGCAAAAGATGTGAATGCATGTCCACTCTTAGATTAATGCAGAACAAGGTTATATGTTAGGTTAATAGGTTTATACGATAGGTTAATAGGTTAATATGTTGGACATCATTTAATTTCCTGGTCTCCCTTTTCTTATTCTGCTCATTTGTAGTCTCAGAATTTTCATTAGTTCTGCTCAATCTTCTTAATTAAAAAAAAAAAACTGGTCCTGCATCCTGTGCCATGTAGCGATAAAAGGTCTTAAATCTGGCTTTCTGAAACCTGTAGATTACCTGATAAAAAGGTAATTATGGATTAATTGTAGGCGAGCAGACGTAGCCCAAAAATAGCAAGTGCACGGCAATGCTGTTTGTTCCAGTGAGGCAGGGTGAAATGAATTGGAAGAGTTCTGATTGAGTGTAAGCCAGGATTGTGTTTGTGCCGTCATTGTCCTCTGGGCTGTGGCCTGTCTGTGTAAGTAATGACACAACAGAGAAAAACACTGCTGCTGTTGATGTCAGCCCAGTCTTTCCATTTGCCAGTCTGCACGGGATTTTGCAGCTTTTTGGAGAGAAATGACTGACTGCTGATCGATATGTATTGATTCCCCCCTCCCCCATCCACCACCTCTCTCATTTTTCATTTACCTCCGTCCCTCACTCCTCCACCCCTCATATTCCATCTATCTCATACTCCCTCCCATCCATCTTCCTCCCCCCCCAGTCAT
>OMKZ01008298.1:13037-23117 GCA_900302535.1 Neoniphon sammara | reverse complement strand
CTATCATGCGAAAATGCTTGAATGCAGTTGTTTTTGAAATTCATAGGCATAGCAGGCTTTCTTAAAAAAAAAAAAAAGAGGAGGAGCAGCAGGATGAATGGCATTTTGTTTAATTGGATCAAATTTGACACAAATTTGACAGATTTTTTTGTAATTTGCACCAACTGTTTTACACACTTTTAAAAGAAGTTGATAGAAATTTTGAAACATTTTTACAACTTTGACACAAATTTTAAACAAATTGATGGAATTTGAAGGGGTTAAACAAGCTGTTTTTGAGGGTCCAATAATATGTTTAACTGTATGCAGTATATTTTCTGCTTTATTAACATTTTTCATTTTATTTTACTTTAATGACTTTTATTTTAGTGATTGTTTTACAATGGTCAGTGCATCATTTGATCAAATGGACAAATGGAACTGGCTGATTTACTTATCTAAACTTGTTATTACTGGACACTTACACATAATGATATGACTTACATATTTAGAGATAATTTATACAAGTACTTTTACAATTTACTACATGGATAATTTCTGTCTAATCATTTGCTACCTTCTATGGGTTGAAAATACAGAACTGCAGGTTGTATGCCACAAAGCACCTACGGGTCCTACTGCGTGCCAGTGTTGAGTTTTTCAGTAACTGGGGCATTGAGCTCCTCGTTACTCAGCTTCATGACCGCAACAAAACCATTTCCATGGAGGCACTGGACATACTGGACGAAGCCTGTGAAGACAAGGTGAGGGAGCATGGAATCTCTCATATTATTCCTGTGGTGTCTGAGACCACCCAGACTCATGTTTTTGGTTGCTAATCGACATTTTGTTATGCGGTGCTATCCTTCAGGCCAACCTTCATGCTCTGATACAGATGAAACCTGCTCTTACACACCTTGGGGACAAGGGTGTCCTGCTGCTGCTAAGGTTAGATAACTACCCAAGCATGGTTAGGCATCACTATTGACTGTCAGAGTCTTTTTGTGGAAGAACGCCTCTCTCCATGCTGTCTGTGTATCACCAGGTTTTTGTCCATTCCAAAGGGATTCTCCTATCTCAACGAGAGGGGGTATGTCACCAAACAGCTGGAAAAATGGCAGAAGGTACAGTTCAACCAGTAGAAGTATTTTGACATTGTTCTGTTCCTTCTCAGCTTTTCTAAACCATCTATTGTTGTCCTACGCTTTTGTCTCTCTCTGCAGGAGTATAACCTTAAGTATGTAGATATGGTTGAGGAACAACTTAATGAGGCCCTCACCACTTACCGCAAGCCAGTAGATGGAGACAACTATGTACGCCGCAGCAACCAAAGGTAAGTCACCTCTTCAGTGGTTAGTCTATTTAATATCATCCTTTAATACCCCGACACAATGGAAGCAAATATTTGATGCATGGCCGTTATGCTTTGAAACATCAGGAGCTCTAGTACTTGCGTTTCACTTTTGTGATAAGTATTATCAGTTTTATTTTCTTAAGGCTGTTCAGTTGTCTGCCTAATATTTTGAGACCAGTGAGTAAACCAGTGAGTTATGGTAAGATACAACCTCTTTGTGTTTGGTGTGGCAGGTTACAGAGGCCAAATGTTTACCTTCCTGTGCACTTGTATGGTCAGCTAGTCCATGATAAGACAGGCTGCCACCTACTGGAAGCTCAGGTAAGGTCATCTGCAGCTAATGCAATTAGCTACAGTTTGGATGGGCAACATGGATTTTGCAGTCTATTGCTGTATGTCTTGCAGTAGACTCACAAAAATACTACTTTTAAAGTTTGACATCAAGTTATTTGTGAGTGGATTGATTGTACTGTACAAACAAAGCAAAGCTTTCCTTGAATGTTTGCAGTACCACTGTTATTCACATACAGTGCTGTACAGAAAGATCTTACAAATAAGATGGTGATTGATGCTGCCATTAAGATTGTGTTGAATCCAGACTTGTGACCTACAGAGAAAGCTTATCTGCATGTGTTAACATAGACTTGCCCTGATACTGTAGAGGTAACAGTTTTTGCTGTTTCCTGAGTTAAAAGTCTTTTTCAAACTCTTGAAACATGTAGGCCTAGAATACGACAAGCTATAGGACAAACATTGTCTCTTAAATTGAGCTGACCTCATAGACCTGAGATACTGATTGAACTGAATGTGCAGTTGAATGAAAGAGACAGAAAGACATAAAGAACAGAATTTGATTTTTCACATATATGGTACATGTGTGATACTTCGCTGGAAATGGAGAGAAAGACTAATTTTATTAAACTGGTCATTTTAACTTAACTTGAATAAACTTGAGAAATTGCTATAAAATGTCTGGAATTACTGTCATTCTGCAATTGGAACAGCCATCGTAGCTGCTTGGTTCGAAATGCATTCTGGGATACCGGGCTGTCTCAAGTCCACACAAGTTTCCTCCTGATGCATCCTCGGTAAAATGGGCGTGTCAAGAACACTTCCTGGAAATTTAACCGTTCTTGGCTAAATGCAAACTTGTGTATTGGAACAGTACTTGGGCTGCGACTGATGACGTTTCACAAGTCCACAAGCACACAAGTACAGAAAAGAATGCAAATTGAGAAAGGCCCCATGACTCATGTGACCCTGCAAGAGAAGAAATACCTGGGTCTCCCCACCAGTCAGTTAGAACTGAAGAACCCTTTGGATGAGAGGCGAGAGACGTCTTAGAACTAAAGAAAGTGGGCTATACTGCATGTCTGATTGGCATTTGTTCCATCTCTGGTCTGAAGGCATGGTCACACATGAGGGAAATACATATTCGCCTCCAGTTCCTACATAGGTGAATGGCAAATTTAACATCTGCTTCCATTGATGCTGTGCTCCGCATCCTCTTGTTATAGAGTTCAAGCTGGGTGACCTTTGACTGACTCTGACTCGTCTTGAGCAATAGCAAAGAAGTGGGTTTGGTCGAACCTAGTTGGCTGTAGTTTTCAAACTAATTCATCATGGAGGAAAGCTTTGTTTTTGCATTTAACACAACTTCCTGCTCACTACAACCCTTATCCTTGTTCTTTTCCTGGATAACAAGTCTCACTTGCTTTGTCAATCCAGGATTTACCAAGCTAGGTATGAGTGCATTCACATGAAAAAGGCAGACTCTGTAACAATTAGCCTATCACATGCCACTAGCTTTATAATATAACCCTCAGATGAAAATGATGACTGGTTTTGTAGTGGTCACATACATTTTATTTATTTTAATATGAATATCAATTTGTATAGTGTTTCTATCCCAAAGACCCAAAATTTGCACTTTGGTATGTTATTGCTTTAGTCCATGCTTGTACTGGTCATGAATGGTCATGGTTTTGACAGAATCTGAATAATTGGTACTCAGGACAGTCCAGGAAAAAGCCAAAAATAGTGCCCACCCCCAGGCTACAGTATTCAGATAACAAGATAGTACTGACATGGTATCTGTTCTCTTCCCCTCCCCATCTGCCACAGAATGTGGTTCCTGATTTAAGCTACACTGTTCGCTGTCCAACCCTGGACAAATGGGAGGGCATCAAACAACTGAAGGCAGCACTCTGGGCTTTGGTCAGTAATAGTGATTCTCATATTCATGAAGAACTTGCTTGCAATGAAAATGCCCTTGACTGTTTATCCTCTTATTTGTTCACATTTGGTATTTGGTGGGGGAAATTAATTATAAAATAAATTAAAACTGTCAAATACTGAATTGTTGTTTCCCAGGGTAACATAGGATCATCAAACTGGGGTCTGAACCTGCTATTGGAGGAAGGGGTGATCCCTGACATAGTGGCTCTGGCGCAGCACTGTGAGGTTCTGTCCATCAGAGGGTAGGACTTTTAATCTGCTTTGCTTTTGTCTTAACTCAGACCTTGGTCCAAAGTTCCTGGGTATTTATCAGGCTACTATTTTTGCCTCAGATTTTTCTAACATCTCTCTGTGGCTCCTGTGCAGGACTTGTCTGTATGTGCTGGGCCTTATCAGTAAGACGAGGCAGGGCTGTGACATTTTGAAGCAGCAGGGCTGGGATGCTGTAAGACATAGCCGGCGTACGCTGTGGCCTGTTGTACCTGAGGAGGTGGAGGCACAGCCCAAGCCCCACAACCTGCTGTCCTCTCTTTCCAGTACCCTCAGTCTCACCTCCGAGTCCACAAACTCCAGGCACAACAGTGAGAGTGACTCTTTACAACCCAGTAAGCCCAAGTCCTTCAACTGAGGCTAAGAATTATTTAAATACTTGAGCTACTTGAGCTAGATACAGGCAGTAAGAACTATTGCTGTGTCCCCTACTGTGTTATTTACAAGGGTCATTTATTAATCATTTCTAGGCATGTATATCCTAGATGATGAAAGGCTGGAAGGCTGTGACTTCCCAGAGGAACCCTCTCTGTACATGTGCCCTAAACTGATGAAGGACCGAAGCCCCTTCACCCTGCTGGCCTCCAGCCGCTTACGGAATCGTCTTCTCCACTCCTTATCTCTCTCTGGAAAGAAACTACGCAGCACTGGTGACACTAAAGGCAGCAGCCGTGGCCAAGAAGGAGGGCTAGATGGAAAACAGGGACGCAAGCGCACCATTACCGAACCTACTAGCTATTCCTTTGAAGCAGCAGACGTCTTCCCTATTTACAGTGTTGTCCATCTGAATAAAAGCCCCTCAGTTAGTTTGGAGACCTCCTTTGTGGGGAACAAAGCCACAGAAAATCGTGGCAGTACCCCCAGCATTGGGGAAGAGGAAATAGAGGGGGAATGTAGGGTGCCACAGGCCACTGAGATGGACGGGTCAGGGGTCGGGGCAACAGAGAACCACCGAGAACAGAGCAGCCATGAACGTCTGGCTGGAGATGGGCCTTCAGGATGTGGAGGAGCCCAATTTAAAAGCCGTAGCCAGAGCTTTAACACAGACACCACCACAAGTGGCATCAGCTCCATGAGCTCCAGTCCTTCCAGGGAGACCCTGCCTTCCACTATTGACACTGACTGTGTAAGCCTCAACACTGTGATAAGTGCCCAGACTATTCAGAACATGCACTCACTCACACCCCAACCCTTCTCCACACCACTTTCAATTTCCAAGTCCAGCTCCACTTTCCTTGTACCTCCTGGCTCCTCCCATACCTTGCCCCGCCGAGCCCAGTCTCTCAAGTCACCCTCAGTGACTACATTGAGTAGTTTAACCGATTGCAGCCTCATGTACTCCAGCTCCAGAGAGGCATTGGGATATGCCACCCTGAAATACTCAAGCTCCCGTGATGCCTACACAAGTCCTCGTGATGCGCTGGGCTACGCTACTCTGAAGAGGCTCCAACAACAGCGTATCCACCCATCTCTGTCCCACAGTGAGGCCTTGGCCTCCCCAGCCAAAGATGTGCTCTTCACTGATGCCATCACCATGAAGACAGGCAGCCTGGACTCCAGACTCACTCCACGAAGGTAACAGTCATATACTTTTAAATATCAGTGATCATCAATGATTACCTTCCATAGATAGTTTTCTAATCAGGCCTTGTTACATTTCCATGTTACAGTTAGCCTGGCACTGACTGAAGATTACCTAATTTGTTGTATATAAATATATAATAACCCCAAATATAGCCGCAAGTGGCAATTCATGGAGCCAAGCAACCGAGCAAATTTGGTCAAATTTGAATCTGAAGAAGAAGACGAAGAAGAAACACAAGATGAAGAAGATGTTGTAGTGTTTGTAGTATATAGTATAATGAGTTATAAATGCAGTAGGAATGATTGAAGCTCCTTCCACTTAAAAGTATTTTCTGGAAACCATAAATGATGCTGATGATGATGGTCAACAAGAGAAGCAAACGCCATTATTGGGATGATCCCTTGAGTGAGTGTGCCAAATTCGGTTATAACTAGCTGAAATCTGTGGTTGGAGTTACAAAAAATTTGTTTTTGAAAAAGAAAAAAAATGGTGTAAAATGTAATGCACCATATGGGCTTTTCCTACATGGTTAAATATGCATTAAAACTAGGAATTCAGCATATCAGACTGAGAGCCATTGAGTCATAACCATTTAAATTTCATCCAGCTGTCATCATGTTATTGGCCATACCAAGTTTGTCAGGGTACCTCAGAGGAATTTGTGCATTCCTACCAAATTTTTACACATCGCTACCAAATTTGGTAAGGTAGGAGTATACATTCATATTCACACAACTTTGCAGGCCATTTATGGGGAAAACAACAAGAAAAGTAATACCCTATATCAGCAAGGTTCCCAGTGTTAGTGTGCCAAATTTGGTATTGACTGGGCTAAATTTGTAGTAGAGGAAAAAGAAAAAAAATAGATTTTCATATAAAATCAGGGAAAATCTAGACCCAAGGAATTCAGGAATTTTGTTAGGCCAATGCATAAAAGTAGCTGATGGATGGCCCGTTTGATGTTGAGGCAAACTGAGCTTTGGCCTACTGCAGCCACAAGCAGGTTTATGTCATTTAAGTGCATTTCTGTCTCCAGGTTCTTGAAGGCTCTCAGCTTTGCCTCCTTGGATAAGGAAGACTTATTCAGCCCTATCAACCAATCCACACTCCAACGCTCCTCCTCAATGCGCTCAGTGGTGTCCACTGCTACCTATGGCAGTTCTGATGACTACATAGGCCTTGCACTGCCTGTCAACATCAACAACATGTTCCAGGTCATTCTTAATTTTGTTAATGCATCACAGCAATTACCACTGCCACCAAAAGCTTGCAGTCTACATCCCTGTTTAATTCTCCTTGGCAATGGTTGAAAATACATGAACTGAGTGGGATGGTGCTTAAACATTATGATCTTGGATTCCTTTAGATCAAAGAAACTCCATATTTCCAGAAGAGGACAAGCCCACCCTCTGAGGACCGCTCTGCTAAATTCTTCTCTGGAGACTCTGATGGTGAAAATCTTGAGGAAATAGGATATTACTAATACATTCTTACATATAAAGTAGGGCTGTCAATTGAGTAAAATTTTTAATCACGTTAATTACTTGATATGCTGATTAATTAATCAAATTAATCGCAAATTAATCTCAAGTAATCACATATATCAATATTGGCTCGGAAGAGCCCCCAAATGAATTTCAACTCAAAAAAATATTACCAAAAGGTGGCATTAGAAATCAATCATTTAATTTCCAAAAATTTTTTCAAATACGTCTTTTTTTTTTCATTGAGTATAAGCCTATCACTGTGCCTAAAATGTGGCCAGAACGGGGCGCTCTGGTGACTTACCATGTAGAGTGAGTGCCACGTAATTTCGGCAGCACAGGTTCGATTCCGGCCTGTGCCCTTTGCTGCATGTCGTCCCCTCTCTCCCGTCTTTCCTGTTTATCTCCACTGTCACTGTCAATAAAAAATAATAATAAATAAATAAAATAAAATCTGGCCAGAACAGCTTTTTTTTATTTAACATAAGCTTATCACTTAAGCAACAATGCGGCCATAATAGTGTTTTTAACTATTTAACATATTATTTGCATGACAACTGACCGGTTGGAACTGTGCGACTCACAGGGTTGGAGGATTGTGTTGGATTGACTCCAGTGGTGTCAGTGGCACCCTGAAGTGCTCTCTCAGAGCCACAGCGATCACTCCAGCTGAGTGGCCAGTTTGCGTCTGAACCCCGTAATGACTGACGCTGTGGCAAAACGCAGTGGTTGGATTATTTGGTGATATAGGTAGTGTTATTCAACTTAGCAACATACAGTAACATCGGTGCATCAATTATCAGAAACTTTACATAACATATGCATTAATTTACATTATTTTTTTGAACACATTATTTTTATAATTAACTAATCGAAATTAACGTTAATTTGACAGCCCTATTGTAAAGGAATACTCCAATGTTTTGGGCAAAATACCCTTTTCCACCTTACCCAGACTGAGACAAGATGTTCGATACCATTTTCACTGAATCTCAAATGACTTTCTTTTTTTTTTTTTTTACATTTCAAGACGTGTATTTCAAATACATTATTTTTTCACTTTGATGGAGCTAGGCTAATGACTGACTGTAGACTTCAAGTCTTTATGCTAAGCTAACACAATATGCTAATCAACTGAACCAGTGGACGTACAGAGGTGAAAATGATATCAAACATGTCTCAGTCTGGGTAAGTCGGAAAAAGGGTATTTTGCCCAAAAAGAGTATTCCTTTAAGACCTAAGTAAATTTGTTTGTCCCAGCTGCAGCTTACCATTTTCGTCAATGTCTCTACTGAATGTCGGCTGTGTCTTCAGGCCCCAGTGAAGGCTGTCGTCCGGCGGGGCTTCGCTCTCAGCTCAGTATCACGGAGCTGTTGGCGGTGAGCCGAGCGGAGCAGCAGCAGATGCTGGGTTCAGAGGAGACGGGTCTCCAAGAGCACAACGATGACAACTGCCTATACTGTGCTGGATTATCTGTGCTTGGTTTCAGCTCTCACCAAAGCCATCCAGGTGGGCTCGTATGTTAGCTGCACTGGAACAAAAAGGCAACAGTGCAACACACCAAGAATTTCCATTCATATCTACAGTATAGTACAGTACCTTTAGGTCAATGAATGTTTGATCTTTTTTTCCCCAATATAATCTGGTGTAACAATTTTTTGTCTCCTCCTCAGACCTAACAGAGACATCCTCATTCTCAGAGTGGTGCAGTCCGCCTCCACAAAACCATTTGGAGGTCATGGTCCAAACCAAGCTATCAGGGGTGTCTGGGTGCAGCGATACAGTGTCCCAAGGCTCTGGGGGAAGTACTCGTAGCACAGAGCTGGTTTTGGGTAAGTAGTTGACATAGTTTAATTTTCTTTTCACATTTTAATATGCCATATTAAGCAACACTGGGTTGGTAATTTATCGACTAACCCCATGCTTGTTTCCTTTTGCTCTTTGTACCTTCGCAGGAGTGAAATCCATGCCAGAGGATGCTCCAGCTGGTAGGGTTCTGTTGAGGAAGGAGGTGCTTCGTCTGGTCATTAATCTCAGCTCCTCTGTGGGGACCAAAAGCCATGAGACCAGTCTGCTAACGTAATACACAAGCTATTTCTGGAACTACATTTGGAGAATGTTGCACATTACTACAGTATATACTACAGTGTATATGTGTTTCCTTGGCAGGATCAAGGAGAAGTTCCCCTATGCCTTTGATGACATCTGTCTTTATTCAGAGGTGTCTTACCTGCTTGCCCACTGCATGTTTCGGCTGCCCTCACGGCGCTTCATTCAGGAGCTGTTCCAAGATGTGCCATTTATACCAGTAAGGATGAATGCACAATAAATTTAAGATTTCCTACGTTGATTAGAGTTTAAATTACTGGTGGTTTTATAGCTAGATTAGATGTGTTTTTTTTAATTCCCCCAGAGGGTTAGAGAGAGCTCATCATCGAATCATCGAATCCAGCTCAAATAGCTGACTACATATCAGCTATCAGTTCTAAATAGCCTTGTTTGAGAAGAACGGATGAATGGTGATTCAAAATGATTGATGTTGGGTCATTATTTCAATAAGCTAATTCTTATTTTACAGGGCTAATTCTTATTTTTGGATGGGTTAAAAGGGGAAAAAAATTTATACAGATTTTGACATAGATTACCATGGCAACGATCAAAGCTTTGGATCAGCCCTATAGGTACATCATTGACACAAAGACTCCACTCATTTGATGTGCTTTGAATAGCAATAATTAATTTGGGCTTCATTTTTAGGGGAATCAATAGCAGTGCCTAGCAAAGAGGCATTCAAGACATTCTGACTTAGTTGAAGTGTCATTGATAAGTTGACTCAAATATAACTACAGTTATTTGAATAAAAAAGTGCGTAGCTCATGATACCAATACGTTTTAAATGTGCTTTATTTGTGTTTCAAGGGCAAGCCGATATATATATATACAGTACAGGCCAAAAGATGGTCCCAACCCTATTGATAAAGCAAGAAATTCCACTAATTAACCCTGATAAGGCACACCTGTGAAGTGAAAACCATTTCAGGTGAAGCTCATCGAAGCTCATCGAGAGAATGCCAAGAGTGTGCAAAGGAGTAATCAGAGCAAAGGGTGGCTATTTTGAAGAAACTAGAATATAAAACATGTTTTCAGTTATTTCACTTTTTTTTTTGTTA